>LOJH01011430.1:3832-15445 GCA_001685095.1 Ellobius talpinus
TCTATCTATCTATCTATCTATCTATCTACCTAAATGCCTCTAGCATGTCAACTCCTAACTTGTACAGGATGACAGCCCACTCCTCCCACCCAACCCATTTTTTTAATCAGATGTTGAAGATTTTTAAATTGTCCGATCCTGTTAAATCTGTTGTTCTAGCAAGGTAAGACAGTGATTTTTGCTTTTGTAATCAAACTTGCTTACTCTGCTCAAAAAGATGACTAGGACAACTGCAAGACATTTATGTTAAAAAGTTAGACCCTGCCTACATTTAGTCAGGATACATGTAATCTTGTGGGTTTTGTCTTTACAAGTCCTGGGCTGATATGGCTAGATGCTGCATCTTGGGAGTACTCTCAGGTGAAGACCTGGTCCCAGAAATTAAAAGCATCTTATTATTGATCCATGGTCACTGTAGTGGTTTGAAAGAAAACAGCCCGCAAAGGAGCGACACTACTGGGTGTGGCTTTGCTGGAGTAGTTGGATCCTTGTTGGAGGAAGTGTCACTTGGGTGCAGGCTTTGAGGTTTATGCTCAAACTACTCCTAGTGTCACAGACCACTTCCTGTTGCCTGCAAGATGTAGGACTCTCAGCTACAGGTACAGCACCATGTCTGCGTGCATGCCACCATGTCCCACCATGATGATAATGGACTGAACCTCTAACTATAAGCAAGCTACCCCTTTTCCATTATAAGAGTTGCCACAGTCATGGATTCTCTTCATAGCAATACAAACCCAAACTAAGACAGTCTGGTGAATCTCTGAGCAACTGCAGACCCTAACAATCTGAACTGGCCATTATATTTTCATATAAAATGTAACTATACTGAAGTACACTGTAGGCAAGTGGGAGGAAAAATTTTAATCTATCTTACTAAATAGAATTTAACTAGCAGGCCTAGGCTACGCAGTGAGTTCCAGGCCAGCCAAGGTAGAATAAGACCAAACAAACAAACACAAACCAAGAGGGCTGGGGATGTGGCTACCTTGGTGGAAACTTGCCTAGCATACATGAAATTCTGGGTTCAATCTCCAATCCATGCCTACAATCCCAGCAAAACCAAGAGGATGAGGAATAAGGTCATCCTCAGCTGCTGAGTGTGTTTGAGGCCTGGGATACATGAAACCCTGTCCTAACAACAAGCTTAGGAAGGCTCAGGGTTTTTGGGTCAATCTCTTTTAGTCAGAAACTTGAGCATGTCACCAAGTCTAACCAAACTTACTCAAATTGTGCTCCGACCTAAATGCACGCACACACACACAAACACACAATAAAAACTACCAAGTTTCAACTGACAAATGCAAAATAGTTCTTTATTACTACAGCATATAAAATATTTATAAGTAAACATGTAACATAGTTCAAGTTTAGAGGAATCTCAGCAGCCTTCTTCATATAGACAGAAATGTCTGGCTGTTTGTGCCTGGTATATATAATCTTAGTTTTCTTATGTACCTCAGTGAACACTAAAGGAAAAGCAGTCTAAATGCCAGTAATACATTTAGACACTGATGGTACTTACAGAGAGACAGATCACTGTCAGAGTTTCGATTTAGTTTATTTCCCTTTAGAGAGAAACTGTATTTTACCTTGGGCAACAGGCTCAAACTCTAAAGTCTGGTGATGTTCACAGCAGCTTTGAAAAAGCTCTAAACGGCCATTTCCATTTTAATCGCTGGATGTGGATTATAACCTTCAATCTGAAAGTCTTCAACTTTGAAATCATCAATTGTCTCAACTTTTCGAAGAATTTTGAGCTTTGGGAAAGGTCTTGGCTCTCGCTGAAGCTAAAAATATAATCATGGTTTTAGTTTATATCCGTTCCCATGTCTCCTTTTGAAACAACACAGTATTTAATCACAAAGTACTTCTTTACAGCAATGCAATACAGTACTGTCTTTTCTTTCTGCAAGATTAGGGATTGCGCCTAAGGCCTCAGGAGGGCTACATTAGGAATCTGCCATCAGCTATGGTCCAGCTTTGTTTACCTTTTTTATTCTGAGACAGGGTCTTAGTCAAGGTATCTAGGCTTATGTTGAACCCACTCTGTAGCCCAGGCAAGCCTTGAACTTGGAATGCTCCTGCTCCAGCCTAAGTAGCTGTGTTTACAGGCTGAAGCCACCAGATAACTCCTGAGAAATACATTAAACATAGGGACACAATTCTTGACTTTTCTGAGTCTAACTTTTTTCCCTTAATGTTCACAAAACATGGACACTCATATACTTACTACCATTTCAATTCATTTGCTGGCTGCTGTATTATAGGAAGTTGAAAGGAATTTAAAAAGACAGGCTTTTTAAAGTTTAGTACTTAAGTATAAAACTAAAGTCAAACATTTATTTTTCAGCTCTTCAAGTACAATTATGAGTTAAAATGCATATCTCCTGGCTCTTCTCTCTGATACTGATGCTTAATACCTTACTGTGTCCTGTGCTTGTGGTTGCTAAGGCCGATGATGGCTTCATTCCCGCTCATCTCCCTTATTAAAAGCCCTGCATTTGGAGCACTTCAATATAAGACAGCATCAACCAGAGTGCCTGTGATACAAAGGAAGCCCTGCACCCAATCTTTTGTCGAGAGAAGGCACCAAGCTCAAAAAGAAACGTAACAGGTATATTTCTTACCTGAATTTTCAGGGGCTCGATATGATTCAGGTAAATATGTGCATCTCCCAAGGTATGGACAAAATCCCCTGGCTAAAAATGACCCAAAGGAGAGAACACAGCAGTCAATATTGTCATTTAAATTCTTTAAGAACACATGTTAAAACAGACTAAGGCTGTGAGACGGCTCCGTGGGTAACGGCACTTGCCAAGCCTGACAACTTGAGCTTGGTTCCTGGAACCCACATGGAAGAAGAGAAAGGACTCACTGTGCTCTTGTCTACGCACACACTGTGGAAAATGTGGACCCATGTATACATACACAATAATACATTCTACAGGGTACGCACATAGTTCAAAGCTTTCCACAAAAGTAACTTTTCCAGTGCTGTTTTTGAGAAAAGTCAATTTTTTAGGTTATGCATGATGGCTTACACACATAGTCCCAGTACTTGGAAGGCTGAGAATTGGCATCGTGAACCCGGGAGAGTGGGGCCTAAAGTCCTATGCAAAAGTCAACTGTATTCAGAGCATCAGACAGTTTATACTCTGAGAGTTAAGAGTCCCGTGAGTAAACTATACAATCACAAAGATCAGAAACACATGGCAAAAACTTATTTTTCCATCGAGACACATGAATAACAACAGCTGAAATAAACTCACTCCTATCTGCTACACCTGGGAGGAGCATGAAAATACAATCCAAGAACAAGTCTGTGTATTGAAGAAACTGAAGTCACAAGACTTGTTTTCTTGGAGTTTTCTCACACGCACTGAAAGTTCTCAAGACTCCATTCTTGGACTGTGTTCTGACACTGAGACAGGAGGACCACTGTAGGTCCAAGGCTAGTCTGGACTAGAGAATGAGACCATGTCTCAAGAACAAAAACAAAACAAAAAAACAAACTACCTATATGAATGTTAGTTTCCTTAGGCAACAAGGTACCAGAAAGCTCCAAGGAGGGTTATAAGGTGAGCCAGTACATGTCTTATTTACATGCATAAAATTTTAATACTAATCATACTGAATTCCCTGCTATGAGTTAGTATATTACATTGGCTATAACCACGTCTTCTGAAAGCAGCTCACCTTTAGGCCTGTGATGTGTGCAATCACGTAGGTGAGCAGGGCATAGCTGGCAATGTTGAAGGGCACGCCCAGGCCCATATCTCCTGACCTCTGGTAGAGCTGGCAAGACAGCTCCCCATTCGCTACATAGAATTGACAGAGGGCGTGGCAAGGAGGCAGTGCCATCAGGGGAAGATCTGAGGGGGTCAATGGTAAAAGGAGGGGTTTAGAGAACACAGCTATAAAAAAGGTAAAATACAAGACAAGACAAGCATGAAAGAAGCTATGAAGTCACAGATACAACTCGCCATTCTGTCAAAGTCAGACCATTTTCCCAACCCTGCAGCAGAGGTGATGGACGCTTGTCCACTAGCATAAAGATTCTGCAAGTATACATTTATGCTGAAGCAGTGCTCATCCACCTGAGCTAAAATTAAGGATTTGGGCTGCTGTTGATGACACCAAATAAAAGGAAATTATTCTTTTTGCAAAGGCCATAGGAAACTGGAATCTGAGGCACATCTTTCTGTTTAAGTATCTATTAGAAATATGAAATGTTCTTTCCTGGATACTCACTATACCCTGGTAGAGTTTAATTTTATACTCTATTTTCAAGTTAACACTTGAAACTTTGTGTGCTCCGAATGAAAAAGATAAAACCATAGGTGCATTTTACAGGCAACTTAATGCTCCTTTAATGTAAATGCATAAAGATCATGTGGGTCTAATGAAGGTAGAAACAGCGCAAAGTGTGACTGTGTTCATCAGCCATGTGACTGGAGACAGTTCCCAGTGCCCTGCAATGCTTCCGGCCACCTTGCTCCCCTTTGGCTAACTGGCCAGTTTAGCCAAAGGAAGATGACGGGGACGCTGTCTACCTTTTGGGTTCCAGGCACACATGATGATTCTTCTGTCATCAGGGTTGGTTTTGATGGTGTCAATCACTTTTTGCAGCTGGTCTACTCCTTGACCCGAGTAATCTGCAGAATTGTCAGGAGAGCACAGGCACATTTATGTCACATCAGTCACAGCCTCTCATGTGATGACCCTGACAGCATCCACTCAGTGCCACCCCCAGCCATAGTACTAATATACCCAGCAATTCTGAGTATTTCTCAGATCTTGCTGGATTAAGCTCAATGTCCTTACACTAAAATCTAAGTTCTTGTCTACCCAAGTCTTCTAAATATTTAGTCTGTTACAATGTCACTCCCTCCCCTTAATATTGCCCCTGTTGCTAACTGCTGTTTGGATATGGTTTGAATGTGTCGCTCAAGGGTTCATGAGTTGAAATGTAATTCTCATTTTTGGGTAGAAATTTAAACCAATTACAGAGTCTTTAAGAGGTGATTAGGGGGCTGGAGAGATGGCTCAGTGGTGAAGAGCACTGGCTGCTCTTCCAGAGGTCCTGAGTTCAATTCCCAGCAATCACATGGTAGCTTACATCAGTCTGTAATGAGAACTGGTGCCCTCTTCTGGCCTGCAGGCATACATGCAGGCAGAACACTGTATATGTAATAAATAAATAAATCTTAAAAAGAGGTGATTAGATGAGAAAGTCATCAGGGTGGAGTTCCATGAGTGAATCCTGGTGGCTTATCTATGAGTTTAGGGTTTTTTAAAAAAAAGAAAAAGAACTGGGTAAATGAATGTGGGGCTGTGAAAAGCTAAACATGCAACATGCGAAAACTAATTCAAATTTAAACGCATAAAGGAGCTGAGGTAGCTGAGAGAGCTCCCCAGTACTGCGCATTGCCATTCACTGCAGACATGGTTCTGAATCCACAGACACGCTTTGCAGCCGACACGTTGGTATAACACGAAGCACCAACAAATGCCGCCTGAAACACTTTAGCTCTTATTAAAACAACTGAATATTAAAACTGTGGCATTTTACTGTACATACGGCTTGCTGCTTTTGTAGAATTGTAATGATCTAATTATGAAAAACCAGGGCTGTTAATATTAACTCTCGTTCTTTGGTATATATTCAAATTAGTCTATCTTTGGTTTTGTTGGATGGGAGGGTTGTTCTTAATTTTTAAACTAGAATTATTTTCTGTATGTGTCTGATGTGTGTGAGTAGGAGTGCACATGTCAGTGAACATAGGGAGGTCAGAGGACGACCTTCAGGAATTTTCTCATTGCACTCAGCATTCTAGAGAGTGGACTCAAGTCGTTAAGCCTTGGGTAGCGAATGCTTTCAGCCACTGAGCCGTCTCACCAGCCCAAATTAGCGTGTCTCTGGATTGTATTACGGTAGAATATTTGGTTTCAAAATGGACTTTGGTCTCATAAAAACATCACTTAATGAATTCTGGCTTGAAACGAAAACAGAAATGCCGGCAGTTTCTGAGATGGCAAACGTACTTCTGTCAGTGTGCACAGCTCTCATCACTGACAAGTCCAGAATCAAACTGTCAAACTCTGAAAATGCCCTACAACCTACTTTCAGTCAAGATTTCATTCTTTATGTTAAAATTGATAAGCACACCCCATCCCATTAATGTGTAAAATTTCTTTTCATCGTTAATAAATAAGTGTATTATTTATTAATAGATGCTAAAATTACATGTATGACGAATTATCATAGGGTAAATTTTTAATGATCTATAGGCAATAAATATTTGGTTTGTGTACCTGTATACCTCGGGCTACATAAAAAATTTCTTGTGCAAATAAAAGTCACAGTGAAAAAAGTTTAAGAAATCTTTGCTCTAAATAAGCCTCTTTTCTTCAAAGTTAGTTAGCTTTAGATATTCTGGTATAGTAACAAAAATATATACCAATCATCTCCAATCCCAGCAGTTTTAGATTTCCCCAGCGTCCCCATGTGATATAGTTTCTATACCTACCAAACACCCTTGTACACTTCACCAACACAATCTGTTATTGTCCCATAGGACACTGGATCTTAAATTGAAGACAGCTTGTCATAGACAGTCAAATGATAAACTATAGAGAACTTTCTAGGGCTTAGGCACTGTCCTACCCACACTTCCACTAAAAGGACAAGACAACTTATCACTAAGCACACCACTGACTTACAACTGACCAGGCAAACTGTAATAAGATTATGATCTTGTACTTTTTCCAGTTCTCGTCCATGGCCTTTAATCCCCTGCCCCCTGTTGAGGTGTGGAAGCTGAGAGGTGATTTATTAACAATGACCAGAACTCCATAGACTCTGGATGCACTTTTACCAAGGTTTGTCAGTGTTCTGGCAGAGTTGGTTCTCTGAGGGAGGGGTTCCCAAAAATCCCAGCTCCAAGAAGGCAATATTAAAGACTTGAGGAAATGCTCTACAGCTAGACTGTGGTGGTGACTTTGTAATCTGTAAGTGTTAAAAAATCTGATAAAAATCTGATATATTTCAGAACGGATTGTAATTATTTCCTGTAGGGGAAAAAGGGAGAAAGAACAGGAAAATTATCTGCATTAAAAAATATAAATCTACAAGAGCTAGTTTCAGGACAGCTAGGGATGTTTTATACAGAGAAACCCTGCCTTCAAAAACCAGAATAAATAAACAAATAAAAATAAAATAAAAATAAGACAATTAGCTAGTTGTGGCTTATGCCTTTAACCCCAGCACTCAGGAGACAGAAGCAGGAGGATCTCTGTGAGTTCGAGGCCAGGCTTGTCTACACAGAGAGAGTTTGTTCTAGGATCATTAGGGCTACACATAGAAGCAATGTAATAAAACAAACAAAATAACCAAAAACCACCAAACAAAAAATGGTGGTCAGGTGAACACGATAGCTCATTCCTATAATTCCACCAGGTGAAAGGTAGAGACAGGAGGATGAGGCGTTGAAGGCCAGCTGTGGCTCAGAAGACCTAGCCGCTCCCACCCCCCAAGACAAATCCCAGCACTTGGGAAGGGCAGAGGCTGACAGTTCAAGGGCAGCCTTGTCTATTATAATTAGTTCCAGGCTAGCCAAGCTCTTACAGTGAGATTCTGACTCTAAATAAGATAAAGTATGCACACACATTAAATTTACCATTAAAACTTTTTTTTTGCATTTTTACTATATCCTTTTATTTTGTTATGTGTGGCATATGCTATGGCACGTGTAGTCTAAGAGGCTGTGGGAACAGATTCTCTCCTACCACATGGATTCCTGAGGATCAAACGCAGGTCTCCAAGCTTAGAAGCATGGACTTTAGCTGCTGAGCCATTCACACTCCATGCAGCATCACACTATTCTGTTGCAGAGCTTCTCAAGTAACTCCATGCCCACTAACACCATCACATTCCACTCCAAGCCCAGCAACCTCTTCTCTTCTTTCTACCTTTACCAATTTGCCCATTCCTAGTCCACAAAGACGTCCACAACTTCCAAACATCACCAGCATTGAAAACATCTTGATTGCAGGCAAACACAACTGAAGAATCTGGACACTAGGCCTGTCTTAGTATTCTACTGCTGTGAAGAGACACCGTGACCATGACAACTCTTATAAAAGAAAGGGTGTATTTGGGGCTTGCTTATAGTTTCAGAGGTTTAGTCTATTGTCAGCATGGTGAGAAGCATAGCAGTATCCAGGCAGACATGATGCTGGAGAAGCAGCTGAGAGTTCTACTTCCAGAACTACAGGCAGCAGGATAAGAGGCACTGGCTTCCAAAACCTCAAAGCCCATCCCCAGTGACACACTTTCTCCAACAAGGCCATACCTCTTAATCCTTTCACATAATACTACTCCTAAGCATTCAAATACAGGGGCTTGAGCATGGGGGCATTCTTATTCAAACCACTTCAAGGCCCAAATTCTTCCCACTGGCTAGAAGGAGCTGAAGGGACCCTTGAAAAGAAAAGCATACTGTCCAGGCTGCTGGTGTCTGCCCAGCCAGTAATTTATTACTTCCTGCACACAAGAGCATACACACACATACCCTAGTGAGACATTAACTTTACAACCTGGCGGAGGCTGGTCTCTGTGACACTCAAACAGTACCCAGAGAGAGGAAGATACCAGGCACTACATGAGGAGTTTTCTTAACCTCTGTCCCCACAGAGCAGGAAGGAAGGGTGAACGGTAGAGACACCACACCACACACAAGTTTGCAAGTGCTTCAGCGCTGCAAAGGGAACTGTTCATCACGGGTAACTCCTGCACCTCATCCCGGAGGAACCTCCTTCTATCCTAAACCCTAACACAGACAGGACAGACCAAATCTGCCACCACTGGTCAATGACACAGGCAGAGAAAGTTCCAAGCATCCAATAATGCCCAGTAAATGCTAGGCACCAAGAGTATGATTTGGCCTTTGTGACATTTTGTTGTGGCTTCTCCATTACCCAGCACAGCTTCTCACAAACCAGTTACTTACCAACTCCCACGATGTGGACTTATCTCCCACATCTAAGATGGATCTTTGAGGAAGAACACCCAGAAAACCTGAGGCAATAATATCTCCTCACCTGAATCCATATCTTTGTAGTCTGCGCCAAAATGTCTCCACTGGAAACCATAAACTGGGCCCAGGTCCCCTTCCTGTCGTGCAGAGAATCCCAGGCTGTCCAGAAAATCTCGGGACCCATTGGCATCCCAGATTCTCACTCCTTTGGAGGACAGTTCTTTAGCATTTGTGGATCCCTGAAAGGTTGAGAATAGAATAGGCACACAGGAGGATCCTGCGTCACTCCTCCCCTACCCATGGCACACTATGCACGTGCAGCCTAGCTTTAAGCAGGCTGGTCCTGGCCAGGCTTCTGAGGGGGCATAGAATGGTCTAACCCCTGTTAGAAATTTCCTCATGGCATTTCTTCCATTCCCTTCAACTTTTAAAAGTCTTTGTGTATGTATACATACATGTAAGCATGCCATGGTGCATGCATAGAGGAGCTGGTTCTCACCTTCTACCTTATTTGAGTTGGGTGTCTCTCTTGTTCCTGTTGCTATAATACCTACCCCAAGCTAGCTAGCTTGTGAGCTTCCAGATTTCCGTCTCCATCTCCCATAGAAGTACCAGGATTAGATGGCACTACCAAATAGAGCTTGTTTTCTCAAGACAGGGTTTCTCTGGGTAACATTCCTGGCTGTCCTGGAACTTGCTTTGTAGACCAGGCTGGCCTTGAACTCATTAAGCTCTGCCTGCCTCTGCTTCCCAAGTCCTGGGATTAAGGGTGTGTGCATCACCGCCTGGCCCAAAAAGCTTTTTAGGAAGACTCCAGGGATCCAAGCTCAGGCTGTCAGATTTGTGTGGCCAAGTGCTTTCCACCCACTAAGCCATCTCCCCAGCCTTCCCTTCAATTGTTTAAAAACCTTCACGTTCCTAAAATATTTCTACCTCATCTGCAGCTTTGAATTCCTTCATAAAACATGTTCCATATCGAAGTGTGGTATTCCAAGTGGACTTGTCCAACGTTCCATGTGCGGTCTGTTCATGAGTCATATCTGGCTAAAGATTTTAGTGGTAATCAGTAGCTAGCTTTTCTGGAAAATGTGTATGCATGGGTACCCAAGCCCACGGAAGCCAGAGAGGATCCTGGCTGTTCTACTCTATAACTTCCTATCCTTTCCCTTGAGACAGGGTCTCCAAGTAAAGCTAGAGCTTATCTGGGCTAGACTCGTGGCCAGCAATCACCAACGTCCTCCCGTGCCTCCCTTCCCATTATAGCACTGGGGTTACAGACACATGCACTCACACCCAGCACTTTTGAAGCTTCATTTCTATGTTATGTGTATGGGTGTTATGCCTGCATGCGTCTGTACACCATGTGCACACAGCACCCAAGGACTGTAGAAGAGGGAGTCAGATATCTTGAACTGGACTTACAGATTGTTAGCCACTAACTATGTTAAATGGGTGCTAGGAACTAAATCCTAACCCCCACCCCGAACACGAGCAACAAATGCTCTTAACCACTGAGTCATCTCTCCATTCCACACCCGGAATGTTTTATGTGACAACTGGGGTGGGATGAACTCAGGCCCTCTTTGCCTACTGAGTCAGCATCCCAAGTACTCTAAAGAAGGGGCTGAACTTGTAGTATGGCCCAGAACTCATCTTGTCTCCGGGAGTACTCTAAGCCAGCACTGGACAGAACCTCACTTTTTCTGGACCAGGATACAGAGCAGGAACTTGGGGCTCCTGCCATTTGTCACCACGCCATTCCAGTATAATCCAGGTACCTACCTGACCCTGGTATCTACCAATTCAGCAATCAATAATGCTGAGTACCTACCATGTAGCTGGCTGTATTTCAGTCCTGAGACACAACAGGAAATAGGAGAAACAGATTCTCTACATTGGGGACTCACAGGACACTACACTTATTATCTCCCACCCAGAGAGGGAAAGCTGAAGGCTGATTTCTAGGTCAGCTGATGATGTTTCCCTACGAAGAGAAAACAAAGAGGTGACAGGAAGGTCAAGGGTGTCGAGTGGGACTGGAAGGAGGAGAGAAGCATCCTCCATATGGAAGGAAAGGCACTAGGTAATGGGAATGGCAAGTGCCAGAGGCCTGGGCAGGATTCTCCCAGTGTGCTCAGATCAGTGAAGAAAGCAGGAGGGGAAGGACACAGAAAAGCATCTAGAGCCAGCACTAGAGAGTGAGCCAGTCAAGTGGGAACGGCTGACAGCTACAGCTTTGACTACTACTACCTCTTTTTTTTTCTTGGTTTTATCGAGACAGGGTTTCTCTGTGTAGCTTTGGAGCCTGTCCTGAAACTCGCTCTGTAAACCAGGCTGGCCTCGAACTTACATAGATCCACCTACCTCTGCCTCGGAGTGCTGGGATTAAAGGCGTGCACCACCACTGCCTGGCTCACAGTTTGACTTCTAAGGCTTGTATTGTGAAGACAGGCAGCTTCCAACAGCAGCACCACCCTTACCTTGATAAACCACAGCAACTCCTCCAAAACGCCCTTCCAGAACACTCGTTTGGTTGTGAGCAGAGGAAATTCATCTGAAAAATAGGTTGTAA
>LOJH01011430.1:15734-26483 GCA_001685095.1 Ellobius talpinus
AGAGGAGTCCTCAGCCACTACTGAGCCACTGTCACTGTCACTGGTGTGTAATGACAACACCCAAAATGTGGCCTAGACAAAACCTAAAGGCTCTCACACCCACGTCCACCATGCTCCAGGAAGAGCGATATCACTCTGGTAAACACTGAAAAAGTTTTCAGACATTTGGGGAGCAAACTGACCTAGCATCTGAAAACAGAAATGTTTATGCCTCGGAATGGCCACCAGGGAACCGGAAGGCAAAACAGAAGAGAGACAAAGGGGCAGGGCAGGCAGCTGAATCAACAGACAAGGTAAAGCTGGATGAAGATTAGAGAAGTAGAATAACTTGTCTACAGTATAAGCAGAGGAAAGGGACTAAAACTGGGCTTCAGAGTTCACTGTTCTAGGAGGCCCTGCACACTGGGTTAATCCGTGCAGCAGCTGCTGAAGTTTCCACCTCCAGAACATGCTTGAGATAAGTATATCTCACTCAAAGTCTTTGTGCTTGACGCCTGATGCCAGGAACCCCAAAAGAGCACTTCTTCCTTGGGGCCACTCTGTAGGCTCACGCATCCTCTGAGTTGCTCTATAAAAGCCAAGGCTGTTTGGGGAAACCTCAGTTTCGGCCTCAGGCTTGGGTTCTTTTTTCTGTGCCTCTTTAACACTGCCTAAGCCACTTTCGCGCCAATTTTTAAAACAGTTGCAAAGGGGAGCAGGAGATCAGGGGAAGGAAGAGGAGGAGCACAAGTCGGGACCTCAGGGCAAGGTTTGGGCAGGTTTCTTCTACTCCGACCCTCGGAGACGCACGACCAGTTGGAACCTAATGGGGGTTAAGAACAAGAGGCCTTAAGGACCAGGTTTACCTGCAGTAGCTATCACCTTGAGGCTCTAGAGCGGGAACGCAGAGCGTAGGACTCTTTGAGGCGGGGTCAGACTAACCGCGGCCGCCAGCCCCGCGCCTCCGCACCCAGCCCGCCGCTCGTCCTCCCGCAGTCCCTCCCGGTAGTGGGGACTAGCCGCGGTCACCTCTCAGGTTGTATCGCGCCTGCATGCCGAACACTGACAAGGTGCCGGTGCCCGTGCGGTCCTCCTTCTTGAAACCGCAGCGCATAATGTGCTCCACCTGCTCCAGATACTGCAGCTCCCCGTGCCGCGGTGCCTCCGCGTCCTGCTGCTGAGCGGCGGGCTGCAGCTTCAGCTCGGAGCCGGCGACCGGCATTGCGGACAGTGAGAGGCGGTGTAGGAGGCGCCAAAGACCGACCTTCCGCGCGCTCTTTTCCCCTACGTTTGGCGCCTCCCGCCCCTTCCTGCTGGGAAGCTTCTGACTGGCCACGACTGTCAGACCCCCGCCCCCGCGGCTGAATTCCTGGCTCTAGCAGAGCAAACACACGCTGGAGTTCCCAATTCTCTTGATTTATCCTGTTTTTGCATTAAGAGCCTATAGGTTCGGGGCATGGTGACGCACGCCAGTAATCCCAGTTCGTGGGAGGTCGAGGCCAGAGGATCCGGAATTTAAGGCAATTCTTTGTTCCACATTAAGTACAAGGCCATCCTGGGTATGAGAAGATGCGCATTGTTAAAAATAACGATGGACTTTCAAGCATTCTTTATAGTGTGTACATTTAGTGTGCGTGGTGTGAGTGTGTGAGTGTGTGTGTGTGTGCGCGTGTGTGTGTGTGTGTGTGTCCGTCCGCGCGCGCATACGCGCACATGCCCCGTAGGTTTCTGCTCACACATTGGAAGTGTGGGACAACTCAGGCTATCAAGCTTGGTGGCAAGCCCTTTACCGACGAAGCCATCTCTACCACTCTGCTCAACTTTTCAAATTTTAATGCCTCATTTCTCAGTTTTAAGGGAAGGCTTCTAAGGTAAGTATTGGTGAGGAGAACCATTTGATGAGTACAAAATGTACTGATATACGTGTTGTACGTGCAACAAGAGATCTGTGTCTCCCACTCGGAGTACACTGTAGGTACCCAACACACTTTTTAAATTTTGGTTATGTCTGGGAATATGAAGAATAGGATTGGGGCTCTACTGAAATGTACTAAACACTACCAACTTTTTCTTCCGCTGAGAATTGAACCCAGACTTCCCACATGTTCACACCACCCCTGAGTGATAAACCCAGCCCAAGCCTGTATTTGTTTTTCCCTGCATCTCATGTTTGTCATTTTTGCATGTGGTATGCATTGGGTAAGGATCCCCCCAAAGGCCTATGTGTTAAAAGACTTGCTGACCAAGTGGGGTCCAGTGATCAGAAGTAGTCATTTTTGAAGGCAACATTGGGATCCTGACTGCTTCCTGTTTTTCTTTGCTTCCTCCCAGCTATGAGGCAAGCAGGGTCTAACCACTCCAGGGAGACACGATAACATGGTGTGGACGGCAGAGTAAGGGGCTGTTCCCCCCAAGACGAGAAGACAACTAAAACAAGCAACCGTGTTCTGAAGCCTTCAGCCAAAATAAAGCACCCTAAACTGATGGTCACAGTGGAAGGAAAGCGATAGCACCATTCTCCTGTCTCTGTGCTAAAACTCAGCTTCAAAAGCTCCAGTTCAAAATGTCTATGTTGTTGGACTGGACAGAAGGCTCGGCAGTTGAGAGCACTGGCTGCTCTTCCAGGGGACCCAGGTTCAGTTTCCAGCACCCACATAGCAACTCACAACTGTCTAATTCCTCTTCTGGCCTCTATGGGCACCAGACACCCACATAGTACAAAGACATACATGCAAGCAAAACACTATATGCATAAAATAAAACAATTTTAATATAAATAAGAATTTTATAATGGAATATGTACTATAAGCGATTACATGATCATCTTTTATTTGCAGCCCTGTTTATTTAGTTAGCTACGATACTGCCAAATGTTTCTATGTAGTCTTGTTTATAAAACAATTCAAATTTCAAAAGAAATTTATAGAAATGGTTGGCCATTTTGGCTTAACTACAAGTATCATGGGAAACATTTCACAAGCTTAGGAGTAGAAAACTGGGATTCTTGCTATATAATTGTGAGCTGAAATGCACTGAGTTACAGGACAACAGAAAGTTGAAAACATATTTAGTTCAACACAATGTTAGTCTGGCTTTTCCTAGATCAATTCTTCACCCCACTGCTTCTCCACAACTCTTACTAGTGCAATGCAGTTCTTCCAAATCATTAGTGCTTCCTTTGGGAAGTCAGATCCTCCTTTATGAAGGAGAGAAAAAAGAATATATTTTCTTTACCTATCATAACATCACGACTAAAGCTGTCTAACAAAGAGGTTAATATAAGATTAATATAAGTTTATTTATATGTTTCCATCACACAGGAGACTTCAGCCCAAAGGCTAAGAATATCTTCAGGTAGCACCCAATGCCTATAGGGAAGACTTCCCTGCTTTACTATAATGTTTTGGTTTTGGATTTGAGGGGTGGAGGGCAGTTGGGTAGACAATGACTGAGGATAAGAGTCTGCTCTCAGGACAGTAGGGAAGGGGGTGGGACTTGGCAACACCTGTCTTTTCAGGTTTGTGTTGACTCTTAGCAGGGTAGGGCTTTCTGTGATAGCCTATTTCCACGAAATGTAGGTCAAAGAATTTTTGTAAGGCCGGCTTTGTGTGAAAGGTAGGACATGATGAGAGCAATCTCCTTACTTCCTTCAGCTAAAAATACACATCACGTATGTATTGTGGCATATGTGGAATACCATGTAGATGGAAGTGTCTGTATCACCTGGTCCCACAGCCATTCCGTCCCAAATAAACACACAGGCGCTTGTATTAATTATAAGCTGTTTGGTCTACTACTCAGGCTTATTTCTAACTTGCTCTTACAACTTAAATTAGCTCATAATTCTTATCTATGTTTAGTCACATGGCTTGGCACCTTTTCTCAGAATGGCATTCTCATCTTGCTTCCTCTGAGTCTGGCTTGTGACTGCATCTCTTCCTTTCCTCTTTCCAGAAATCTCCTAGTCTGGTTGCCCCACCTATACTTCCTGCCTGGCTACTAGTCAATCAGCATTTTATTAAACCAACACAAGTGACAAATCTTTGCAGTGTACAAGAGCATTATCCCACAGCAATACTGTATGTTGAATTCTATTGTTTTACTATGTACTTTCTGATGGTTGTTTGGAAAGACATGGGTGCAATGTCAGAAATCTGAGCAGAGGAAACAGTAGATGGGCTGGTATTCATTTGAGGAGAACACTTCTAGGTGTACAGAGATGAGGGACTGAGGTTATGGGTGTCAGGGAACTGCAGGACTTCCTTCAGGAAAATTTTTCTGGGGCTTTGAATGGGACAGAGTGTGATTTTCTGTCATAATGCAGGATGCCGGTATGCCTTCAGAAAACCAGTCAAATATATACATTTTTTCCAACCAAAAATAACCCACATACTTTTTTGCCACTAGCCGAATCCTAGGCAGAACATATCCCAGACTGTATGTTACTTTTGTGCAAGTTTTCTCTATGTTGAGTCTGATCTTATTTTTCTACCCAAGATCAGCTGATCAAGGTGAACTAAGAACCAAGAGTAGGGTCTCCCATGCTCATGAAATAAAATCCTTCACCATGACCTTCTTTGAGGACCTTGTTTTGATGGAAAGGGTCCTTCTGGCTACGGAATACAAGTTAAGCCAGAATAAATGATACTCAAATACGCATCCATGAACTCATTCAACAAGTATCTCTATCACAATGCCTTGCTTTGTGGACATAAGTCCCTTTACCATGCCCCATTTACTCTTCCTGTGCTCTCTCCAATACTCACTTGATGTTTCCCTTTGATGTTCCTAGCTGTCCACAGGTTTCCAGTTTACATACACACAGACATAATTAGCAAGCACGCGTTTTTCCACACTGATGGCTTCTCCTTCCTGGCATGCACAGAGCAACACATGGCCCAGTCCAGAAGCTAAGAAAATAATCTTAGACTTTCCGCTCTCCAGAATTGTAAGGTAAATAAAGCCTCATTTCTTTGAAAATGGTTTTGTCTTCCATTTCCTCCCTCACTTCCTTTTCATCCCATCTGCCTCACAACCTGTGCTGCTAGGGATGGAACCTGGATCTTCACACATGGGGATGGGTGAGACAGAGACGTCTTCTGTAGCCCTGGATAGCCTTGTACCTGTTTTATCTCCCTACTGGCCTTGAACTCTCTGAAACTCTCCTGTTTCTAACTGCTGAGAGTACAGGTGTGCACCCCCACATTGGGCTTGTTTGATTTCTTGAGACAGAGTCTTCCATAGCTGAGGCCAGCCTTGAACTCCTGGTCTTCTTGCCTCTACCTCTTTACACTTTTTGTTGTTGTTCTTCCGAGACAGGGTTTCTCTGTAGCTTTGGCTCCTGCCCTGGAACTAGCTCTTGTAGACCAGGCTGGCACAGAGATCCGCTTGCCTCTGTCTCCTGAGTGCTGGGATTAAAGGCGCGTGCCACCACCACGCGGCTTGCCTCTACCTCTTCAGTGCTGGGAAGATCACATACAGGCATCTGCCACAACACTCAACCCTCCCCCCTTTTTAACATGGTTGTTGTTATGAGTAGTTAAACTTAGTTTTCAAATTATGCTACAACTTGCAGGTTGTAGAGAAAAAGAGAAAAAGGTCAGATTCCCTCAAAACAGGCTGAGTCCCAATGTGAGTTGATTGCTAAAGGGATGCTCTCAGGTAAAACCTTTAAAAGGATTAGCAAAGCATCCTGGGAGGAGAGAGGGATGCTGAATAAGAGCATTGCTGCAAGCCATCTCTTGCTGCACCCGGGTGCAGCAGGGAGTTCTAGACCACAGTGGCTGGAGCAGGAGCTGGTACAGGAACCTGTGATGGTTAACCTTGATGTCAACTTCATTGGATCTGGAATCAACTAAAAGGCATGCTTCTTGATGGGTCTGTGATAGCACTTCCTGGATAGATTAATTGTAGGGGGAAAGACCCTCCTGTGCGTGGGAGGCACCTTTCTATAGCTGCCCTCATGTAAAGATCTGAGGGGAAAACTGTTCCTTTTTTGCCTGCCTGCCTTCACTCCTTCCTGGTGAGTGCAACTGATCTGCTGCTGCCCCCACCCCTGTAGCCGCCACCACCACTGCTATCATCTGCAAATAGCAAAGCTTCCAATATGGGAATCCAAGAATCCCCCCCCCCGCCTTCAACACTGGGGGGGGCTTGCTGAGGTGTCTACCCTAGTGGAATCAGTAGCTACTGGTTCTCAACCTCTTGAATATGCGGACGGCCACTGTTAAACTACCCAGAGCACAGCATGTAAGTCAGTGCCCTAAACCCCGTGTAATATCTAGTCACTCTATCAGTTCTTCTCCTCTACAGAACACCACATACTACACAGAGCACTGCAGAGTTAGTTGCTAAGCCCAGGACTTCTTGTGCCCAGGTCTTTTTAGGATCCTCCTACCTCAATGCTAACCCCACAGGAATCAATGTACACTTTTGTGGAATTAAGTCAATTTGTGCATGGTCATAGGGATGTATGGCTCAGGATGAAAAGTCAGCCATTGTTTTATGCAGCAGAGTTAGTAATCAAATGTGGGAGTCATAGCACAGGTGCAATTTAAGATGACAGTATGTTTTTAGAGGGTATTTAATGTTAAAACTTTTTTAGATCTAATTTATATGTACGGGTTCCTTGACTACATTAGGTCTGTGCACCAAGCACGTGTGTTGCCTGATGCCTGAGGAGGTAAGAAGAGGGTGTCAGATCTTTAGGAACTATATACAACTAGGAGTTACAGATGGTTGAGCCATCATGTACTTCCTGAAACCAAACCTGGATCCTCGGCAAGAACAATTGCTTTAACCACTGAGCCACCAATGTTTAATTCTCCAGCCCTGATGTTAATTCGTAAGGTGACTTAGTTTATTGTATAAAAAGTAGTAAGTGCTATAATTTACTTCTTAAAAAATTAAGGAGCCTCACTGGCCTTACAGACAAACATTTCAAGGTGACTTCCATTGTTCCCATCTTAGTGGGAAAACTGAGGCCTAGAAAGGTTAAGGACCTTTTCCAATCTTTCTCAGCTGTTAAGTTTTCGAGTCTAATTTAAAATTTTTATTTACTTTATGCAATGGGTATTTTGCCTGAATTTATGTCTGTACATGATACACAGGCCTGACTCCTCAGGAGGTCAGAAGAGGGCATCAGATGCCCAGGAGCAGTAGTTCGGAAGGCTGTAAACTTCCTTATGGTACCAGGCATCACATCTGGGTCCTCTGCAAGAGCAGCAAATGCACTTAGTTACTGAGCCATTTCTCCAGCCCTAGTATCTCATTTTGAACTCTACCTACAAGTCTTCTTTCCTAAAATCTGTATTAGCCAGTTCAAGGTTGTCACTATCAGCTACAACCCTATCGTGATGAGAAGAATTAGTCATTTTAGATTTAAAATACTTTTGTATTTTATGACCTCATCCCCACTCAGTACGGAACCCAGATATGCTAGGCAAATCCACCACTAAGATACATTTCTAGCCCTTTTAGCATTTTTGTTTTTTATGTTTTGAGACAGGGTCTCACTAAGTTGTCTAGGCCGGCACAGAATTCATTACGTAGCCCATTCAGACCTTGAACTAAAGATCTTCCTACCTCAGCCTTATGGGTAGCTGATGTAAAAGACTGAGCCATCTTTCTAGACCATGAACTGTGTTAAGCCAAGTGGGCTTGGATACGATCACAATGGAGTAACACGTATTCCTCTTCAGCTTGTTTTCAAAGTCAGCTGTAGTCAGTCAGTAACTAGCAGAACAGAGATAACACACATCATTTCTGCTCTGGGGTCCTTACCTTTGTTGAGTTAAAGATGCCCTCAGTAGCTGGGTTATGGGTTGCTAGTTGAGACACCCATCCAAACTGCTCTTGCATTTTTTCATCAGATATGTGGTATCTTCCAGATGATACTGGACCATCCAAACAATCTGATCATATTGCTGAGTGGATACGTTGACTAATTTCAGAGCCTCAAGGAATTCAGGTACATCAGGGCAGTCTATAAAGGAGGTAAAGAAGTAGTGAAGAAAAGGTCCAGAAACTTAGAAGTGGGTGGTGTAGGCTTAAGACCTAGAGTTCTTAGTTAACGCTTGTTGTTTGTAGTAAGGAATTATTGCCGATATCACCTTCAAATGAGACCTGGTTTAATGAATTGTTATTTATATGGTTTTATAGAGCAGAAGTGGGTGGATAAAGAAAAGAACCTCTTGTTAAAAATCTCACATGCCTACCGCCTATATTTTAAGGGGAGCAGTGTTTGGTGTGTGGTTCAGGATTAGACTGCCTGCTGGACAGGGCAGAGTCCTGCTGACTGTTAGCTCTTTCCCCCAAAAACTCGACTGAAGCAGAAGCCTCTGCTTTGTCCCTTCCACAGCACATTCTCTCCATCCCATCAAAGGGGGGGAATTTAAATATATATAAGCACAAGTGGAGGTGTGAGAAAAAGGAAATTTCTACAGTGAATCTAGTTAAGATTGGGACAAAAAGGAATAGTAAAACAGTGAAAACCATGTCTAGTGATGTTTGGAAAAACATTTATCTTGTATGTACAATCTCAAATATGATATTATAATTATAGCTAGGGGACTATTCATAGAATAATAGATAGATAAAATGTATGATAGTTGCCTTTGTTTTGTTTTTGGTAGGGGAATGGGTTCTAACTTGATAGCCCAGGTTGGCCTGGAACTTGTCTATGCCAATCAGGTTGGTCTTGAACTTTCTATCCCTCTTAGCTCTGTCTCTCAAGTGCTGGGATTATAGGCATATGAGCTACCATGCCCTCCTCAGTTTTCTGATTATGTGTTTTGTAATAGCAGAACTTTGAAAAAAAGCAAAAAACAATCCCTGCAGCGGCCCCTCATGGGACGGCTGACCCTCATGGGACCTTCCTTCCCTCCCATCATATATTTAAAAAAGAATAACATCTATTATAGCCCAGGCTGGGTTCAAACTCTTGATTCTCTAAACTTAGCATTCTAAGAGCTGGGATTACAGGTGTGTGCCACTGCATCTTGTTCATCAGTAATAAATTTAAAATTATAATCTGCAGATGTAAAATTTTAAACATAAAACACTGTTAAGGAGGGGAGGGAGTGGAAACTGGGATTGGTGTGTAAAATGAAAAAAAAGAACTAGTGGGACAAGCCGAAGCTAATGGTCAAGCTTTCATAAAACAAAACACTGTTAAGTACGGTATAGGTATATGTGTAATGTGTATGCATACAAGCATATAGTATGTGAGAACATATGTAAAAATAAAGACATAAATACTAAATCTAAATTAACCATTTGCATCTGTTCTGAGACAGTGTTTCATTGTGTAGAGGAGTCTGGCCTTGAACTCACAGAAAGTCGCCAGCCTGAGCCTCCAGAGGGCTGGGATTAGAGGTTTGAGTCACCACACCTGGCTGCTGCCCTTGAACTCTTGTTGTTCCTCCTTTGCTGACTGGGTGAAGGCTGTACTCCAGCTTGCTGGTTACTTCATTCTGAGGACAGAGCCTAGGCTTTTGTGCATGCAAGTGAAGTGCTCTACTGAGTTGCATCTCCTCCACTTCCTTTATCTACTTATTTATTGTCTTGGAGCAGGATTTCATTAAATTTCTTTACAGAGCAATCCAGCCTTCAAATGCAGCTGCTGGGACTCTGTTTGCCCTTAGGCTCCGGCTAGGGCACGAAGGGGGCTCTGAGGGTTCTCTCCATTTCCTTTTTGAGGGATAAAAGGACTGCGACCTGGAGGAGTGACACAGGCTTCACCTGCTTTTGTAACGTCTAATTCTAATGTAAGGGGGGGTCCATGGAGTTTTGTTATGTCCTTCATCATAGTTTTAAAATAAATTGCTTTCTAAAAGTAAATTTTAACAGTATGGGATCACAGTGGGACAGCTGTTCCCTTGTATTTTATCTCTATGACAACCAAGTTACATTGCACTTACGCTGTATTACCTGATATAGGCCACATCTATTAATTGCTATAGTTTGGATCTGGAATATTTTCCAAAGACCTAAGTGTTAAAAGCTTAATACTTAGTCTAAAGGTGAGGGAAACTGTATGAGGTGGACTAGTAGAAAGGCTTTAGGCCACTGGGAATAAAAGGGCTCTTGCTTTCTGCTTTGCTCTCCTCATTTCTTCGGTACACAATCCTGCAAGTGACTTGTAAAATGCTTGAATAATGAAAGTCACTGATACTTCAGGCCATTTGCCTAATGCTTAAAAGACCTATTTGAAGTGCATCTGTTATCCTCATTTTCAAATGATAAAACAGCATCTCATAGTCACCCAGTCAACAGTTCAGGGGGAATAAACTCCACCAGCCTTAGGTAACCAAAACTTTAGGGATGTGGGGCACAGGAGTTTATAACCCAAACTATGGAAAGTAGTATCTTCTAAAAGATATTCTAGCAACACCAATTGGAGATGTCAAGATTTTCTGACACAAATTCCAGGGGGGGGTAGACGTGTGGTTGAGGGGGTGTGCAGAAACAGATAATCCCATGTAGTTAGTGGATCCTTTCTAAAAGAGGGGCTGAGAAAACTCCTGTGAAGTTGGTTGAAGAGGAGAGAGAATGAAACAGAGAAGAGAGAGAGAGAGAAAAAAACAGAACATATTCTCATTCTTGTTTAACAGGGCAAGGAACCTGCCCTTTACAAATTTAGTATACCTGGGAACTGAGAAATAAGATCCCAGGCTGGTAATACTAAGCAAAATGGGGAAAGAAGCATTATTGATGCCCAGGCCCAAAAAGATGAATATGGTATGTACTCACTCATTAGTGGATTCTAGC
>LOJH01011433.1:11615-22397 GCA_001685095.1 Ellobius talpinus
ATCTATCTATCTATCATCTAGCTAATATATGTACACACACGCATGTGCACACACCACACACATACACATATTATAAGAAACAAACAGTAAATGGTGTTTTTCTCTGGGCCATGGTTCAGTCAATAAAGCTCTTGCTGTACATGTATGAAGAGCTGAGCTCAGATCTCTAGTACACACATAGACAGCCAGGCATGGAAGCGAGTATCAGTGATCCTAGTGCTAGAAGGCAGAGCTGGAAAGATTATTGTAGCTCAGGGGTCAGCTAGTCTTGCTGAACTGGTGAGCTGCCAGTTCGACGAGGGACCCTGTCTCAAAAACTAAGGTGGAGAATGAACGATTGAAGGAGATGTTCAACACTGATCTCTTGTCTTTGCCTTCACATACACACAACCACATGCATACAGACACCTCAAATATGTACACATGGACCCAACACACACTTTCTGACTCTACACAAAAAAGTTGATGAGGCAAATCAAGATGATTTCCGTTCACTTTGGGTTTTATAAAAGCATTTAGATAGTGTATTAAATATCTGCTATAAAGAAAACTCATGAAAACCACTCAGGTTGTCCATATATATTGAGTTTTTTTTTTCTTTTTTGTTCCTCCAGTGCTGCATACACTCCATTTCCAGGTGATGCCATCCGTGGTCCTCTTATCAGTGTCAATAATTCCATTTGGCAGGCAGCAGCTAATTCTTTTCATGTGCTAATGATTAATCAGACAAGCCTATTTACTAATGTATCAGAATGCATTAGAAACATAAGGTAACGGTGGACAGAACATCAATTCAAATATAAATGAACTACATTTCCATTGGATACCTATTGACTCATGTCACAGAATGAAATAGAAAATGCAATTTACTTGTAAACCATTAAAATGAATGAAAATAGAATTTCAAACTCTATCTTCAAACATAACTTTATTGACTTGGCTCTGAGTCTTAAGGGAGGGTCTAACTAAGTTTAAAATATATAAATAACACACTAATTCATTTTGCCATAAAAGAGAGAGTGTCCTACTAGCTAAATACGATATAATTTACTGAAGTTGGAACCTGTACAAAATAAAGCAAGGTCACAGAGTGTGGTGTAGGACATAATAAAGTTCTCACATTGGACTTTCTGAATTGAACTCTACTCTAACCCATTTTTTTTTCTAAAGTCTGGTGTCACTGCCTATGTCCCAAGGGCATCCCACCATTTACTGGAAACCAAAAATGCCGAATGAATGCTGTTATGAGGGAGAGGCATAAAATGGAGGGGGTTAGGTTAGGTATGTTTTTAACAACAATCCTTATACAGACAAAAAACAACACAAAATCTGGAAAGCAAGCTGTCCATGCTCAACATAAGGACTGCCCCACCTGGAGGTGATATTGTAAGATATTCAGAGGCAGGGATGGGGCTCAAATCACTTTGGGGGAGAACCATCTGTGTCACTGGTATCAACATCTCAACTACCCATCTAGATGTGGGTGAAATGCGAAAGAGTTCATGCAGATTTTCTCAAGTCCACCAGAATACAACAAATCTGGTGTCCTTGGAAACTGTCAAAAAAATAGAATATTTTCTCCAAAATTTTCTCCAAATTTGGGTTTCTCCGAATTTGAGTTCAACCAAAAGGGTATTGAAAAAATTTCTCAAAAATTTCATCCATATGCAACATCTGCAGACTTCTTGTTCTCAAAGAGTAGGATGCTATAACAATGGTTTGTGTATGGTGTGTGCGTGTGTGTATGTGTGTGTGTGTGTGTGTGTGTGTGTTGGGGGGCAGGATCTTTGCATTGTAGAGGTATTCGGTATATCAGGGATGATTAACAGGAATTGAGAAGGTAGACTCTGGTTACATGTAAACACTACACGTACAAACGTGAGGGACTTGAGCATCTGCAGATGTCTGAGAGGGGCCTGGACCCATCTCCCATGGACACAGAGATGCTTGACTCACTGAAAGCCTAAGGTCTTGTTTGGATCTAGTACTGCTAAATCTAGCCAGCAGCCGATGGCTTCTAAGTGGGAGACTCGAGCTTCAGTTGCAGTTTTGCAGATGTGGTCTCAAGAGAGCCCAGGGATGATTGGAGAGAGGAGCTGGGCAGAACTCTAGCCACCTGTTGCTTTTTCTTCGGCCCCAAATGGCAAGGTTCTTGGGTGCTGAGATGTCCACGCAATCCAGTGTTTGCCAAAGCACACTGCCCATGGTTGGTGAGGAGAATCAGGCTGATGCTTTTCATGACCCTGATGTTTCGGGAATTCAGCCTTAGCTTCTCTCCTTAGCCAACTGTCAACTCACAGGTCAACAGCCCTGAAGAGTCCTGTGGTAAAGAAACCTCTAGAAAGGCGCTGGCAGCGTTTCTCAGGTTTAATTAGCTCCAGTGATGCTTCCTTCTCGTAAACAGAAAATCCACCTTCTGTGGAGCTCTACTGTAGAAATGTTAGTGATAGTTAGCATACTGGGAATAAAGCAGCAGAACACACAGGCAAGCAAACTCTTCCTTGTTCTAAAGGAACACAGGCAAGAACTCCTTGCGGGTAGATTTCAAAGGGGATGAGCAAATGGGTGCTCCTGTCCGTATTACCTCAGAAGGAAGCTGTTTGTAGTGCTTGCTCTTGCTCTTAGGACTCCTTTTTCTCCTGCACCAGAACCCTGGCACCCAAAGTTATGTCTATCATTCATAGCATTTCAGTATCTCTACCGCTGCTATTAATTATTGCTGTCTGAATTCTGCTGTCTTGTAAATGACCAATATCCTTTGCACTGAGACATCCATGCAAAAGGAACACAGTTGTAGGTGCCTTCAAGAAGGAACAGTCTCCTGCACAAATGAGGCCCCTCAGAGGGCCTCTGGGCAGGTGCTACCTACTGCTGTCAGGAGCTAAAATCCCACAGCAGCTTCATCTGTTCCCTAAAAACACAAAGATCGCCGGGAGGCACTTGGGAGTCAGAGGGAGGCAGATCTCTGTGAGTTCGAAACCAGCCTGGTCTACAAGAGCTAGTTCCAGGACAGACTCAAAAACAAACAAACAAACAAACAAAAACTACAGAGAAACCCTGTCTCAAAAAACCAAACCCAAACAATCAAACAACAATAACAAAAAGACACAAAGATTCATCCAGTTTACTCACAGCATCAAATCTATCTGGAAAATTGTGAGAATGGTAAATTGGAAATAATCTGACCTTTGCTAATAATATAGCAATTTTGAAAATGCAGTTTTAGTCAAGGGGGACATTTTCCAGAATTTGACAATCTTTTCCATCTCCCTGATACAGACTGCATTAAAAAAAACCCTGTCTAATGCTGCCTCTTAGGTGGTGTTCAATAGGAACCTGTCTATAATGCAATGCACTCTCTTTATGTGATGTTTAGATATGAGATTGATCTTAGTGGACACCCTGGAGTTCTGAAAGTAGGATTATTGGATTTTGTGGCTTTCTCAGATGTCAAAGATCTTTAAACAGCGTCTTGCAAAGTTGCTACATTTCGTCTGTCTAAGAAACACTTATGAACTCATCAAAGAGGGTAGACTCCATGTTAATTATCTGGGTGGGCTGGGTTAGGGGGAGGCAAGCCCCTTTCTTCCCACCTTGAGCTGAGTGCCAGGATCAAGTCCACTTTCATACCTTGAAAAGAAAACTGAGTTCCTCCATCTGTGGATCAATAGGCCTTAACAGTAAGGTTGCTGACAGGGGATGGGATCTTGAATTCAAAATAGCAGGGGGCACAAAAAGACCTGGCTGCTAAGGCTAAAGTCTCCAGTTGCCTCGGGATGACTCTAAATAGACTTAGTATTTAGATGAAGCATATTGGCGCAGTGACATGGTCTCATGGGTTATGCTTACATTTCAGAAAAACAAGGATATCACATGTTTCCTCTGACTTAGAAGGTACTACCTTGGGAAGGACACTGTCACAGCCCAGTCTCTGCCCATGCTTTGTTCCTGCTATGAGCGTCAGCCATGTCTGACATCAGTTTTGCAAACTAGGTGGGTATGACTCACTAGACAAGAATTCTTGGAACCCAGCCACCTGCGAACAAGCCACCTCCACAAGCCAGTCAGGGCTCTTCTGGTTGCCATTATGTGACATGACAGCCCTCCTTCCCAGACCTATTGCCAGGAGCTAAGACATTAGCCACCCACCAAGCAGTAGGAATAAGTGACAAGGTTTCACATTCCAAGGTTTCCCTCCAAGTGCCTGTTTAAAACCAATGGCATTCATATGCATGTCTATATATAAATATGGCATAAAATTATATCTGACATGGCCAATTTTCATTACATGCTCTTGACTTCCATCTTATGTCTAGGTAGCACAGGTCTTTTGAACATTGTCATGAGGTCACTGTGTTGGCTCTGCTCGCTTTTCTTTGATATCTAGAGGCAGCAAATTTTGTCTGATTCCCCACTCTCTTTAGCTGTCTACTTTCATCTGTGCCCACAAACCTTCTTCTCGCCTTCTGCACTTGGGACTCTTGATGTGGAACTCCTTTTGTCTCCTTTCTCTCCATTCTTGAAAAGTGGGCGCATTTGTCCTACATGAATGAGTAGGCAAAGGCTCAAGAGGAAAAGTGACTGTCCCAGAAGTCTTCAAGCATCCCAGCCCTTCGTCATAGCATTTCACAAAGTGCCCCGTGACTTCTAGGGACTGTCGCTGTTGAATATATTTTAAAGATCAAAAATAGTCTCAAGACAGAATTTCCTGCTTGATGAACAGAGCAGTGTTGGGAGACAGTGACAATGGGACCAGGAGCTATAGTGAGTGCATATTGAAGTCCCAACCCAATACACACCCAGAGATACATGGGAGCTTCTTCTCACACACAATGACATTGCTTTTGTGTGATTTGTGTCAGGGTGATTGGCTTCTAAGCTAGGAGAAAGCAAAAGGCTTTAGATTTCAGCAAGCGAAGGAACTGGATTTAGGAGTAAATATTCTGGACCCAAGACTTGCTAAGCCATCAGGAAGTGTACAACACTGAGCAAGCATCTGTCATTCTTCCCACCTGGTACATGCAAACTGTCACCGCTTCCTCAAACTGCTAACTCCATAATCGATCATGGACAGAGATATAGCTTAGAAATAATGACATGTTATTCTGCCCCCAAAGTTCTCTTCCAGGAAGAACCCTTACAAGAATCAACATTACAGGGAGAAAAGGAACAGAACCACACCTGCAAACAGAAAGGAAGTGGCTGTAGATCGCATCATTCACTTCCAGGTGGGGCTTGGTATCCCCACCATACTCCAGGCTTTCAGAACGTAGCATGGAGTCAGGGAAGGATGGTGTCCCCTGCAGAGTCCACATCCCTGAACAAAATACAAACATCACTTCACCCCTGCTTCCTGGATGTGTTTCCACACTTGCTTTGCTCCTAAGGAGAGGGATATAATTTAGACTGAGCCAGACAAGTGCCTCCGTTTCCTATGCATGCCATATGCATGTACCTCCAAACGTGAATCAGGCTCCCGCAGAAACAGTAGCAATGCTGTTTAAAAGACAGCCCCCTCTCCTCTACCTCCATGAGAGCCATGGACTGTGTGTACAGCCCATAAACCAGCATTTTGAATAAGCATGCATACTAAAATATGGAGGCCTGAGTTTGAAGCTGGTGACAAAGACAACCGTAACTTTCTGAGGTCATTAAAACCACTCAACACGTGGGAAGGCATCCTCGAGTGTCAATTGTGATTTTAGAGATTCAAATCCACTATTGTAATACGAAGCATACACCATGTCCATCTCCAACTTACACGTGAAAAGGGGAACTCCCCAAGGTAAATCATTCCTTCAGGTTTATTCAGGGCACAAGCACATACACCCTGGTCTATTCAATTAAACATACCTAATCAGGCCTCCGGGCAACACACAGAAGGAAACAAGAACCTGCGGTGTCCCTGTCCTAGGCAGGATCTACCCCAAATTTGCAGCTCACTGTGCTGGCCGGCTGCTCAGGCACTGCACGGCGACAAGGCTTTCCTCCCATTATGTTTTTCTGCTTGAGATGCATTTGGGATGTTTAATTTATACCCCCTGATCATAAAGTGATCACATCCCGAAGAAGGCTGCGCTGCTGATTTATAAGATCGTTGTCTGTGTCTGTTAATTAGAGAAATATCATTTGGCTTCCGACGGAAGAACAACAATAAATTACAGAGGAGGAGGGAGAGGCAATTGGCCCCTAAACCTATGTGAGTTCCTAGTCTTGAATCTTATTTATGATCCTAACTGATTTTGCTCCATTTATATCAACAACCATTAGGGGAAAAATGTGACTCAGGCTGAAGAGGAAGGAGAAAGAAACAGAAAGGCGGGAAAGTAAATGCAGAAACAGTATCTCCGAGCCTGCTGCTACATAAAACTCTCTTCTGATGGGAGAATGACAGGACCCAGGTGCTGAAGGGCTTGATACAGAATTGCAAACTTGCCATGAGCTATAAAAAACAGGTATAAGGGACCACAAGAGGCTTCGGGGAGATAGTGAGTTCAAGGTTAAGGCTGAATTAACTTGACTAAGACAGGGAAATGTGTTCCGGGAAGGACAGAGAGTGACAAGGAGGTGGCGCAAGGGAGGAGAAGAGTGAATTCAGAGAACTGAGCGGGGTGAGCACAAAGTGAAGCTGGGGGATGCGGGAGTATCCAGGAGCTTGTATCCAGCGGGGTGAGCACAAAGTGAGGCTGGGGGATGAGGGAGTATCCAGAAGCTTGTATCCAAGAGCTGAGACAGATTTTTAAACTCAAGTCTGGATGCTACAGATGACTTTGCATTTTTAAAAGGTCGTTGTTTGTTTTTTGTTTTGTTGTTGTTATTGTTTTTTTATCTTGAAAAGGCTTTGAGTTTTCTGGGCTCAAAAATCTTCCCATATCAAGCCAGGCCGGTGGAGCTGCCTGTGGAATCACTGGGTTAGAGGACAAGGGGAAGACAGAAATGCTCAACGGACAGCGTTCATGCTGAGCAGCAGGTGACTCCGGCTCTCTTTCTTGGGGTTTTAGAAAGATACCGCTGTGTTGCACACATGGTGCCCTCTCTGGGCACTGATCCAGCACAGGGAATCTTCACAGAGCTTATCGAAGAAAATTTCTGAGAGAAAGAGGCAAAGATAAAGAGGCAGCATGGGCAGGGTTGTCTCTACGAGGTGAGGTATACCCTGGAGGCACAATCCTGGAAACACGGAGAAAGCAGCAGAAAAGAGAACCAATGCCTCAGAGCTTTGACGGAGTCATAAGGGGAGAGGGAGAAAGGCCTTCTGTTACCATGTACTGAGAAGACCCTGTACCGTGGGGTAAAAATTCCCAGGTTGTTTCTTCCTACAGAATAATAAGATATAGCTTCTGATATGGTTCTTAGATGTGGCGGTGCCATTTCCTTAACTCACATCCTTCTGGAAAGTTCTTATAGAGTGCTGGGCATGAAAAACATCTCAAGGAATGAAACCACCTCAGTCCATCTTGAGAGCCCCGGGGTGGGGATGGAGACAGAAGTTTTGATAACCTTATTTGGCCTAAGGTAATGTCTCTGAAGGCTCCCATCACAAGGAGCTGACCCCCAGCCTCTCTGGATTTGAGATGCTCAGGTGTGAGGCCCTGTGTCATCCTGGCTCCCAGAGAAAATCGTCTGCCCAGTGCCTCAGGATTCTGTTTCCATCATTGAAGTTTTGCTTCTAAGGAAGCAAAGCCCTTCCTCACCACCCCCACGTCCCTGCCCCAGCAGGGCCCTCTGGCACATTAGCCACAGCTCCCTGAACTCTCGGTATTCTTTTGTATTTGGCAGCAATGCCGAAATCACCACAGAAAACGGCCTTACTGATCAGAAAGAGAGAGAGAGCAAGGTGAAGGTGCTTTTGTCTGCGAGTTCTAAGTAGTATTCTCGATGTGCTAGTGACCTCTGGATTCTCATCGGGCTCCTCATACCCACTTGAGCTATAAGCATCTCTTCCCATCTTCCCCCTCTTCCTGAATCTCAGCAGAACAACTATGAACCATGCTGTGCAGATTCCAGACAAACAGACAGACAGACACACACACACACACACGTGCACACACGCACATCACCACCACCGTGCATAATACACAACACTCCACATTCTTCCACTGACTAGACCTTCTGACTAGAGGTGGGAAAAGATAATGCCCAAGAAGAAGGCTTGATCAGAGTGGTAAGGGCACAGTAGCCCATATAACTAATTTACCACACAACCTACATCTGCATGAGGCACCATTTTATGTGGTTCATGTTTTCCTGGTAGATGCACATTCCAAGGGTCTCAAGCCTCACACCATATGAGAGAGCTCTTCGAATGCTTTGGTGCCCAGGGCTTGGTGCTTCCCACCTGACAGGTGCTCAGTGTATGCTGTGGAATCCCACAGAGATGTTTACACACTGAACACCCTATCTTGTGGCCTGCTGAAGCTGAAAGCTTCCCCGACATTTTACAGAGCTTTTGTAGCCGGGGACTTGAGAAAAATGGAATACAAGCGAGTTGTGATAGATTGCCACAGATGACCCCATTGCACCCCACCCCTTGGTGCCCACACTTCAGATTCCATTCCCAGGGATTCTCCAGCTTGGCCACATGACCAACTTGTGAGACAACCAGTGAGTGTGAGGTAAGCAGAGCTTTGGTGAGCACCACCGAATTTAAGGCGAGCCACAGAAGATGTCCAGCACTCCAATAGCCGCGTTTCCAAAGCAAATATGCAAGATTTATTTTAACAGTATATAGCATTTCACTACACTATTTCATTGTCTCAGAAAGATTTAACATTGGACTGGTGTTGTTTCATTTCTCAAGTTTCATGCTGTGTTTTCAAATCTAGTGTCTCTGTTACAACTAAAATGAGCGTGTATTTCAGTTTGGGCTAGACACCTCCACTCATGGACTGCCACACTCTTTTGGCAGTGTAGTCCCAGGCATGGAGGCATGTTGTTAGAACGTGTTCTCTTAGGATGCTGTAAGAAGCCCAGGCCAGCCCTATGAATCCACCCCACGGAGGAGGAAGGAGACACAACTCCTTCCACTGCTGAGCTCGCAGGGGTGGCAGTGCCGCTTCCTCAGACCTGTGTAATGTGGCTTCTGCAGTGACCGTGGAACCATGTGGGCTGAGGCCATCCAGAACAGAGATGTGCTTTGGAGCACTGCTCAAACTGTGTAATGCTGTTGCTAGCTTAAGCCATCAAATTACCTGGTGGCTTGCTTCATGGCAACACACAACACAAATAGATGTTACCAGAACAGAGGTGGATGAAGCAGGAGCGATTTTTTTTCTCTCCCTTAAGCCCATGTTCATTTTCATGTTGACTACATTACATGTTCTGCTGTAGCTGACAGAAAGCACAAAAATAAAGATCTCAGCCACCATGGTGGGGCCTTAAGAATGCTTGGAAGACACTGTGTTTGGTGACAGTATTGTCCAGAAGCCTAGAGCTGGGCCCCTGATCCTGGCCTTGCTACTAATTTGCCAGGGTATCTCAGCCCATCCAGATCTCCTCTCCGCATCTTTTTTATAGAGGTTCCATGAGGATTAAGAAGACGAGTAGGTGGGGTGGAGTTCGCTACACCCAGGGATTCCACCTGTGTAGGTGATGGACTCACCTGAGCAAACATGAGGACCAGGTGGAGCTGGATGCTGAGGCCTGATGCTCTGCAAGCACTGTTATGTTCCAAAGAACATGCAATTTGTATAGCTACCAAGGCAACACAGTGATCCTCCAAAGTGGGCAACATTAGTTTAGAACTCAACAAAGATACCAAGTCAATCAGACAAGATTTGAGTAGGAGAGACAACAAAGAGACTGACTTTAAGGAAGATTCTGTTCAGCTGGGCAGCGGCTCATGCCTTTAATCACAGCATTCCAGAGGCACAGGCAGGCAGATTTCTGAGAATTGGAGGCCAGCCTATTCTACAGAATGAGTTCCAGGACAGCCGGTTACATGGAGAAACCCTGCCTTGAGAAACCAAAAATTTAAAAAGTATAACATTCTGTTCAACAGATGAGTGGGAGATAAAAAAATTAAAAAAATAAAAAACAGATGTTGGGCTTGGAGAAAGGTGAAGGCAGGAGGCAGGACAAGAGACTTGCATGATGTCTTGGGGAAGAAGGGGAGGAAGAAGGAGAAAAGGAAAGGTATATTAAAAAGGAGAAAGAAAAAAGAGAGAAGAAACATAATAGCAACAGTGTTAGTGGACTTAGCACGGGCAGAGCTAACAGAGCTGGCTTCAAGGGTGTGTGACAGAGCAGTTTCCTTTGTCCCTGTACTTAGAAGCTCTGTGCTCGGTTTGATCATCCGCTGTCTCCACTTGAGGTTTTAATTCTTCATCACGGAGCCCCAGGATTAGGCACCAAATCTTGATACAGAATGCTCAGGGGTGAGGAAGCTCCTGTGCACCGAGCTTCACTGAAGCATGTGGAGATCACCGTGTCGTGTGATCTCAAGTTTGTGAGAGGATGGATGAAAAGAAGAGTTGTGAGCACAGCCAAGAAAGATCCACAACCAAGACTGGAGAAGTAGCAGAAATAAACTTGGGAGGACTAGAGAGAAATAGTGCATACCTCCTCTGAGCACAGCCCTCATGGGATGCCTGTCTACACACACACACACACATACACACACATGTATGCACACACATACACACACCACACACACATACACACATACACACATACACACACAAACACACACTCAAAGACACATACACACACATGTATGCACACACACATACACACCACACACACAAACGCACACATACACACAAAGACACACAGACACACACA
>LOJH01011434.1:7830-27863 GCA_001685095.1 Ellobius talpinus
CACACACACACACACACACACACACCTCAGAACTTTATTACATGAGCTTTCAAATAACAAGACAGCAAAATCACGGCATTGGGTCCTCGAGGCTGAGTGCCTCAATAGTCAGAATGGTCCCAGAAGTGCTCTCTCTCACTAGGGGGTGATGACCAGCAATTACTCAGCCCACAAAGCAAGGTGCCTCAGTAGTCCCAGTTTGGTACTGGAAGCCTGGAAAGTCCCTGAGAGCCGCTGGTCCCTAGTTCAGGAAAGCTTGGGAAGGCTGATTCTGCTACTGGTGGTGGTGGAGTGAGGAGTGGGAGGAGCAACAGGGCAAACCAGCTTGGCCAGAGGGGAGGCCAAGTCAGTAAGCAGCAGGCAAGATAAACTTCCTTCTAAAATGTCCTTTATTATCTGGCTTGCTCCCCGGAGATCAGCCTTCCCACAGCAAGTCAGTTCTTCAGGTGGGGTCTCTCCTGAGTTGATTCTGAATTGTGGCAAGTTAGCATTAAAACCAACCATTACAAAGGACCTGGTTGTTTTGCCTGCGTACTGCAAAGTTGGATGAGGCTAAATTCAAAAGCCAGGGACTAAGCTATAGCGCCTGCACTACAGGACGGTACGCGAGCCAGGAACTAGGCTGAGATTTAAAAACATATGCACATAGAGACAGAGGTCATCCTTGAAACAAGAACGCCAACTTTAGTGTGCTCCAGGTAAGTTTATATAGAGATCCTTAACTGATAGCCACGGCCCAGCTCTTGGAATTTCCAGCTGTAAAACCCACCAGAATTCGCTCCCCTGCTATCAGGAACTCATGAGGGTCCAGTGCTTAGAACAGCTGCAAACACAGGAAAACAAGTTGTTTTGCTCAGTTCACTCCAGCAGGCAAACGGTCTGAGTCAGGCAAAGAAAGTCAAGGGGCCAGGGGTCTGCAGCCCCCAACAATAGGCCGTTTGGCAGAAGAAATTTCAAGACAAGAAACATAACATCCAGGCAGTGGCATGGCTATTCCACTTACTTCATTATGAATTTGCAGTGTGAGAGAGTAGAAATGGATTCAGTCTGAGAAGGAAGCAGAGCAGATTATGTGGAAAATGTACCATTCAGGCAAGGAGAGCAAAGTGAACCTGGTTAAAATCAGGGGCAGGCATGCATTTACCAGGAAGGGAGCCTGAGCCTAGTTAAAGTTAAGGACAAGCTCAGAAGTTATCTACAGGTGACTGCAAGGAGCCCTCAGCAGGGAGCTTTTCTAACAGATGAAAACCACATCTATAGATTTAGGGATTTTATGGTAGGAAAAAGAATGTTAGATCAACATATATTTCATAATTTAATTGTGCAGCTTATTGTATGTTAACCAGTTCAAACGATACCACAAAGATTAAAAAAAAGACTGTCTTTGCGGAAGAGGAATTCATAATTGCAGTTCAGGAGAAGATTCAGGGATTTAGGTAGCTGTCCATCAGTGTCCCAAGCAATGTGTAACAAGTAGGAGCTTAAGCGGGATACTGAAGTCTGAGAAAGAACAGGGGACACAGGACAAGGCAGAAAAAAGATTATATGAGCAGTGATGTCCATACGTCGAGTCTGCTGACATCTCAACCCTCTGGGCACAGTGTAATCCAAGAGTCTGATGCCTGTGGCTGGAATGGAGGGGCATAGTCTAGGCAGCACCAGGGGCTGTGCATACACACTGTTCAATAGCTCCCAGTCTGAAAAGCCAGCTTTATTGCATTACATCTTTCTTCTGAATTTCAGTCAATCCTTTAGTAACAATTTAAATTAGGGATTGAAATTTATCAAAATTCTCCATATAATCCTTATTCTGCTACAGTTCCATTTTTATTAACTTCTCTTATAAAGCCCTGGCTTCTCAATACTCATTTCTTGTATTTTGAGCATCAGCATCCACTCTCCTTCGTACTGGAAGCCGCACTATCATTTCTAATTCCATGTATTTGTATGTTACTGGATCCGGTCTTGGCCAGTGTGGAGAATATCACAAAGGAGAAGCCAGTTGCAAGGTCCCTGGTGACTGTTTTCTGTTCCAGTGAGCACTTGACCCATTTGGTTCACAATAAGCATTTGCTATGATTTTTGCAACGAACATTGATTGGATACGATAGGGGTGACGTTTAAAGACTTGTATTGGTAACTGCAGTCAGGCAAAAACTTTTCAAAGTACACAGCCAACTGAGAGATGGAGCTTTGTGGCTGTAAAGAAAATGAGCTGTGATGATACATTGGCACTACCTACCAAGGCTCAGCTCTGGTTTTGGACTTCCTGGTAATGTGAATCAATATGGCTTCTTTTCGGCCAAGTTACTTTAGGTCAGGTTTTCCTTCATGTTGAGCTCTCTCTCTCTCTCTCTCTCTCTCTCTCTCTCTGTCTCTCTCTCTCTCTGTCGCTCTCTCTCTCTGTCTCTCTCTGTGTAACTATACTCTCCATATCTTATTCTATTTCCATTTCAGTTTATGGATAAGATTTTTTTCCATTTCCAAACAGTTTAGCAACTCCTCAAAGATACATATTTATATAAAAATAAAATGAAAGAACCGTCTTTGATACCAAGAGGGAAAGATAAAAGTTGCAGAATATTTCAATCCTGAAAATGTTCAGAAATATCTGAACTACACATCTTTATTCTACACGGGGAGGGATTGTTCTGTCATAATTTGAGGCCATTTAAATTTCTCTCTGGAAACTGCATTGTGAGGAAGCGCTGAGTTACTCACTTTATAGTACTGGGCATCAAGCAGCGCTTTTCAACAGTGTTACCATATTTCACTCTGGTCTTGCCAGTCTTTGGGATCTCTGCTGAAAGAATTCAGACAAGACACACACAATGCAGTGTAGAAGACAGGCAGAGTTTATTAGAAGGTAAAAAAGTCATTCTTGGCAACGAGGAGGGCAGTGGCAAGAGAGGCCACTGGGGGTGGGCGTCGTGGGGAACCTCAAGGTGAAAGTGGGCAATGGTCAGAGAGACTATTGTAGTGACCTACATTTTAAGGTATGTTTTGTATTATTTCTTTGAGTCCCTAGAACTCTTTCCTGGGCCCAGGTGACTGACAGGCTCATCTGAATTAACTCTTAAGGGAAGAGAACAGGGCATCTTTGTTTTTTGTTAGAAACCCTCACCAGATAGTAACCTTGGGATCTTTTCAACAGTTCTACTGGGATCTCAGACCCCATTCTTTTGGCTACTAATCAGGGTTCCACAGCTTGCGGTCCTTGTTTTACAGGATGATTATAAAAGGGTCCAAGCACAGTGATCTTTAATCTTATTACTCAGTGGTAGATAGTAGCTCTACCACTGAGCAATGCAGAATTTAGATGTGTAATCTTTTTTCCTCTTTTCTCTCAAGATGGCCTGCCTTCCTTGCTTCCCTCCTTCCTTTCTTATTCTCATTCACTATGCTGGGGAACAAATGCAAGAATTTACACACACTGAACTCTCCATTCTGTCAAACTGAAACTGAACCCAGGTGTCCTGGTTCAGAAGACTGCGGAGAGAAAAGGACGACTGTGAGTCCCAGGCCAGCCTGGGCTACAGTGAGAACCATCTCAGAAACTGAACCGAGCCACAGCAGCAACAACAACAAAGTTACACCTAACTGAAACTACCCAGTCAAATACTGGCGAAAACTCTTTCTCCCTCCCTCCCTCCCTCTCTCCCTTCCTCCCTCTTCCCCCCTCTCTCTCATGTTTATGAGTCTATGCGCATATGTGTATGCATGCATGTGGAAGACAAATGTTCAAATGTTGACATGAAGTGCTCTGTTCATCTGAACCTGGAGTTCAGCTGATCTGGCAGACTGTGTGGCCAGCAAGAATGCTCCTGTCTCTGCCTAGTAAGTGTCGGGATTATAGATGCGTACGGCTGTGCCCACTTGTTTTTCTTTTCTTTTTCTAATGTGAGTAACAGGAATCTAAAACTCAGGTCTTTATGCTTATGCTGCAATCACTTTACTGACAGAGCCATCTCCCTAGACCAGAAACTTCTTTAAATTGAATTCAGTTCCGTGTTTGTTCCAGATAGGCAAAACATACATTCATACAAATATTTTCTATCTTATGATCCTTTATTTTCTTTCTCTTTAAATTTTTAAGGGCATTAATAAAATATAAACTCTAAAAATAAAATGTGAAAATAAAACAAATCCACAATACAAATTGAAGGAAGTTTGGAGAATAATTCTGAGCCACAAATATTTGTGAAGAAAAAAATTAATGTGGAAATAAATCAACTGTGAGAAAATTAAGGAGATCTTAGTGAGACAAATGTATTATAATCTGTCCTATGTGTCTGTCACATCAATGGCCCCAACGTATCACAGCTCTGCCGTCTGTCTAGACTTGGCCACGTGAGTCACACTGTCCATGTTTTTTAGCAATCATGAAAATCCAAGCTTGGCAAACCCTTGCACCCTGGGGTTTGCTCTTAGAATGTGTTCTCTTTCATGGCAGGACACACAGCCAGCCTACTAGAAGACAAAAGACAATCTAGAGCATGAAGACCCAATTCACAGAACCATGGAAAAACCATAAAGCTTGAGTTGCTTTTCTTTTTTAGGCAAGGTCTTAATATGTGGCCCAGGCTGGCCTTGAACTGGTAATTCTCCAGCCTTAGCTTCCCAGGTGCTGGAATAATCTCTTAAACGCCTGAATTTTGTGGTATTTGGTTATGCAATAATGGAAAATGCTTCTCCGAAATAGTAGAGCAAATCTATGTTTACATAAGCAAATCTATGCTTACTATGAAAATAATTAAGGTTTATAAGCAAACATCAAAATTGTTGTACTGTTACAACTCTAGACTCACAATTTTTATGTAGATTTCAGCCTGTTAAGATATTTTATAATACTCAGTGTTTGACTGCTACCCACACATTCTATAGAGTGACTGTAACAATCTAAACAATGAGCTAGGTACATGACAGTTTTATTTTTAAACAATTAATTTATAATTTTTCATATAAAAGATGAGATTTAATCACCAGGTTTTAAAAAATAACTATATTTGCCAACATCTTCATTTTTTTTACAGAAGCCAATTTCTCTAAATCTGTAGCTTCATCTATCACATAGCTTTTATAGATTCATAATCTCTTGAATACATTTCCAATATCCTTTAAAAATAAAACTTCATAAAGGATGTTTGTAGTTAACACAGTAAAACCTAACAAGTTACAGGATGACTGTTCAGCCCTCCAGACCACTGGATACTTGATTTCAGCCAAACACTGGAGGACTAATTCTCTGTATTTACTTTTATTAAAAAGAGGTTTTTGGTAGTGAGAACAAATAATCTCTCATCTGTTGCCTGAAAGCCTAAAATAGGATCATTGGTTTCTAGGCTTGCTACTTGCTGCTTAGCAACCTGGCCCACGTGCCTGCCTTCCTTCCTGTTGTAGAGCACAGTGGACATGGGAGCAGGCTGCCGATAGATGAACACTCGGCGAAGGCACTCACAGAGGGCTGCGTAGGAGGAGTTTGGAGAACAGGCAAAAAATTTCTTGTCTCTCTTTGATGCTTGGACATAACCTGCCAAAAACATAAGGGAAAAAAAACTGATATGTTAAAATAAAGGGAGAAAAGTCAGGATTTAAGGCTTACTATTTCACAGTAACCATCACAAACTTAAATCCTTAAGTAAAACATATACCATAGTCAACAATGAATGAATTCAGCATCATTACTCTATGCCACAGTTTCTTCTAAAATACAACTTTAATTACTAAGGAATAAAACAGGGCTTCTCTTCAACAAAGCATAATACAGTTCCATTTAATTTCCATGAGATAAAATAAAAATTTGAAATCTTAAATACCAAAATACATAAAAATTTAAATACCTAGCTCAAAAGTAAAAAACCTAAAATGATGTTTTAAATTTTTTTAAGCAAATGAAGAAAACACTAGATGATGGGAAGGGCTCCTATGCCCTTGGGTTGGCAAAAGTAGTGCTGAGAAATGGCTATATTAGTGAAATTGAAAGTTTAAGAAAGATCCTCGTCAAATTATAATGACATTCTTTACAGAAAAAGAAAACCAATCCTAATATTCATAAGAAAGCACAAAGGACCCTAAGTAGACAAAGAAATCCTACATTGAAAATAATGGCTAGAGGTTACAACAATACTTATTGTCACAAGACAGAAACAACATAATACAGACGCAAAAACAGACACACAGACAAACGGAATGGTATAAATAAACACAGCCAAGGCGACAGCACAGCTGACAACAGAGGTGCCGCTAACAAGCATTAGCATCCTACAGCCTCTGTAACAAGAATACTGGGAAACAGTATCCACATGGAAAAGAAGACTAGTCTCAGTTTGAAGAATCAACTCAAAGTGGACCAAAAACTGTAAGACCTGTAATTCTGAAACTAGTAAAGAAAAATGTAAATAACAATTACTAAAAAAGGAAGGAATTTCTGGGAAGGACTACAATAGGTCCAAAAATAAAACCAAAAGATGCCATTGGGTCACATGGGATTAAAGAGGTAATGCACAGCAAGGGAACAACTAATTGTGACAGAGTATCGAAGCTACCTATGCACTGGAGAGATGACTTGTATCCAGAATATAAGAAGAGGTCACAAACCACCCCAGTCCCAAACAATTCAGTGTAAAGGGGGTGATGAAATGAACCGGCAGTTCTCAAAAGTTGAAGCACAAATGTCCAGTAGACATATAAGGAATGTTCAACATCTCTATTGTGGAAAGTCAAATTAGGTCTCCACTGAGATTCTACTGGAGAGTACGCTGAATAGCTGCTGTTAAGAGAACAGAGGACAATAATGTCGAGGAATATGCACATTGCATGTACGGCAATGTCAAAGCCCCTGATGATAATGTATTTTAAGTCAGTATTTAATTCACTCATTAGAAAGATTATATTGCCACTTCCATGTCCATTCTGTGTTATCTTCCGTCCAACTGGAATAACAGGTTCATCTTTGTATTTTAACACTTTAACCCTGGTCAACAGAACACAGACACCCAAATCGTAGCATCAACCAATTAACTAGCAGGCCTGGCTCAAATGAAACAGAACAGCTTTCATCTGAGATGACGACTACTTGGGCGGACTGGAAGCGCTCCTGAAGAGCAGCTTTCTACCTAGGGCATTGAAGGTGGCAATGTGCTCCCACATGTCATCCTGCTTGCTGCAGTGCGGCTGCCAGAGGAGGGCATCGACATCATGGCGCAGACAGAAACAGGGCATTTCTTTAGGATCCACAGTGACTGAGAACAGATACTGGTTGCTGCCAAGATTCACCTAAAGGAATGTAAATCAATTTATTTAAAAGTTAGTAAGTGATGAAAACGGACATAAGATCAGCAACTGTTTTGAAACCAACTTTTCCTCCTCCATTCTTCCTAAGACAAGGTCTAAGTCTGCAGCTCAGGCTGCCTTGTTCTTGGCAGTCCTGTCCCAGCCTAGGATTTCACGTGTGTACTGGCCACCATGCTTTCCTTGCTCTAAACTCTGAGGACCTAGTTTCTGGACTGATTCTTCATAGAGATCCTGAAAGGAATGTGTCTCTGTTACACTCATTTTAAAGCTGACAGAAACAATGATGTGGGGCACTTAACTTGTCCAAGGTCAGGATGCACTGAAGCTACGGACATGAAATTTGGCCCCAGACTCTCTGTTCTTAACCATTATGCTATCTGAAGGGACACTAGCCCACTAGAGCACGTGGCTCTGGCAGGCCTTGCCCTTCTCCCATCCCCTCTGTCTTACTAAACTCCATTAGATCACATTCCTGAAGCAAGCCCCCAAGGTCTAGTCCCTTATTTGGCCACTTCCTCCTCCTGAGGCTGACCACCAAGGCCCAGCTACCAAAGTATGGAAGTCCAGCAATCAAAATCCCCCTTTGGCTCACCCACTTAACACACCCAATTAAAATTAAATACCTCATCCTAATGCGGGTTTCCCCCTTTACCTTTACAAACAGCTGTTCTCCTATGGGCCACATCTGTCTCCTCTCTATTCAGAGGCAGTCCTTTGTCCCCTTCCCCTTCTCCCTCATCCTCTAATTCCCATCTTTGTCTCTTATTCCCTGCCCTCTGTCCCTCTGGGCCAAAGAAATCTTTGTGCCGGGAACTTGGTCTTGGGTGTCCTTTCACTATCCCTCAATGTCAGTGGTTTAACATATGACAGGAAGTACCAACTGGAAAACAAGAATAGTGCTAAATCACAGAACACAAACATTAAACTTACTAGTGTTAACTTGTAAATAATACCAAGAATAATTAACAGCCACTACAACTTATGAGCATATTCTATATGCCAGGCATGTTCTAAGTACTAATCTCCATAGCTCAAGAGGCTGTTGTTATCTTCATGCAACAGTTGAAAGTAGTGCCTTGAGATTTTGAGTAATTGCTTCTATGCTACAAGGAAAAAAAAATCACAATATCAGATAAGGCCTCAGATCTACTTATCAATTGCTCCACTGTGCCCTTGAATTATGTTACTACTATCAATAATATTGTTAGCAGCTGTTACTGTAATACTGCTACTTGAGGAACTCATTTCACTACAAAAATCATCATTTGAGACTCAGAGCTGGATTTCACTCACAGGGAAATTTCTTTAACAGATCTAGGTTGCAGCCATATTCCTCATAAACCATTTTATTATTGGAGGTTTAAATATCAACAGAAATAATATCAAATGTTGATAGTAAAATTAGGGTCAGGGCTGAGAGGCCCAGTGTACGATATATGCAATCCAATGAAGAACGAGATGTTGGTTAGGAAGCTGAGGCCTGATTCGCACTATGTAAGGAAAGCTGCAAAGGCTGTAGCATGAGGATTCAATGGCCAACAGGGCAACCTAGGCTCTGAGTCCAACAGCAAACAAAGCTGCCCGCTCATGAGAACAGCCCGGGAGCAGGCATTTAGAGAGTCCCAGAGCTCACTCTGCAGCAAGGAAATGGCTGCTGTGCTCTCGGCGCTGTTTATTTCTTCCTTCCCTCTGCTCTGGACTGTCAGTGGCTAAGGGAGACTTATTTTCAAAATACCACTAGCAAATGGCCCTGTTACGAAAGCCTTGGAGGCCCCAGGACTGCTTCAGCTCTTTCCTCACATCCATCATTTTCCTCTGGATTACTGAGGGCTTTCCCAGAAGGACAAACCTAACTGAGGTACAGGAAGGCTACAATAGAATCTGCATAAAAGTGTTTATTGTGAAGTGAGTATTACCACTCCCAACGACAGAACTAACATCCCTGAGCCTCCTGCGCATGACTGGACAGCAGTGAGAAAGGAACAAATTAAACCCCAACTGAAAGCTTAACTAAGAGAGATCAACCATGCAAACATTAGCTTGTTCTCTTCTTCTGTTTACTTTACCCATACTTGTGCTACACAGCATATCAAAGTGCTACTGATCTCAAGCCCAGAAATTCCCGTCTGCCTTTACTGGCTCCTCTCGCCCTCTTACACATTCTTCTTATCCCCCAATACACAGTCCAGTCATCACCTGTTCCTGGAATACTTATCGTGATCCCATTTCAAAACTGATCACATTTGATGTTTGAGAAATCACAACTGTCATCAAATTTGACCAAAGCATTCTAATAGAACATATAAATGTATTGAATGAATTACACAAATGAATTCTATGCCGAAAACATTTTGTAATTGGCTGTTCTAAAGTGACAAAGTGACACTAAACCTAAATGTAGTGCTGCATGGGATGAGTTGGGGAGTTACAACCGAAAGCTGCTATAAAGCACATCATTTGAACAAATAGTGCAATTTAAGTATCAGCTTCACAGTGAGACTATTCTATCAATATTAAATTTCCTTAATGGTATCATAGTTACACTAAAAAAAAATCCCTTCATCTTTAGTGCCTATATCAAGTAGGCAAAGGAACAATAAATGCATTTCATTCTTAAACTCTCCAGCCAGAAGAAGAAAGGAAGAACAGAGAAAAAAATAGTGGTGGCAAAATCTTGGCAACTGCTAAGATTTGAGTTATGGACTGAATTGGAGCTCCCTCCCCCATACATGATGTACCAAACCCTGGCATTGCAGAATGTGCCTATGCGATTTATCACGTCCAATACTTTTCAACCAAACTATTTTTGCAAAACACATATTTCATTCATTTTTTATTTGCCAACTTTCTATTATCCACAGCTTTTTAGAATTCCTATTATCAAGAACTTACCACATGGGTTGTTTTTAATGTATTGCCATCAAATCTGCATAAACTGGAACTCTCTTCAAAGAAAATATCACATTCTTCTAATTCCTGAGCATTACATGGAGGTTTTTCTTTATCTGTATTTGGATTCTTAAGCCAAAAAATAAAATAAATAAAAAGCAAGTAATAATCAAACAATAAGAAATAATTTATTCATCCTTAAAAAAGATGTCAAAATGACAGCTTTGGTCATTTGGACACAGTGTCTCAGGCCTATGAACCCAGGACTCAAATGCTGGAGACAGAAGGACCAAACATCATGACTTCAAAGCTAGTTTGGGGTACACAGAGAGACTGGTTCAGGCTGGACCTGCGTCCTCTACCAAGAAACTAAAACCAGTCAACCAACCAACTAGTCAACCAGCCAGCAACAACAACAACAAAACACTTAGCTACTGTAAATATATTTCATATACTCAAAGACGAAAAGAAAACTGGGTATGTTGAGATATGGAAGATAGAAAAAAGGACCTAGTAATTTTTTTCATATGAAAATGCAGTGTGAGAATAGAAAACCAAACATGATATACGTAATTAGCCAATGCATGAGTATAAAGACAGAACACTAAACACTACAGAACACCAGAAATCACGGTATGTTTAAAAACATCAGAGTACAGCAAGTCACAATAATAGGACTGCTGAAAAGCAGTGATAAAGAGAAACACTAACAGCAGTCAGGAGAAACTATTTTGCGTGGCTGAACAAAGATTCAAATATCTGACTTCTCACAAAAGCTGTTTCAGCCAAATACAATACAGCCTTTCTAAAATGAACAATAACTGTGCTACCACTGAATTATAATCCTAACAAAGGCAACTGAAAGAAGTTAAGCAAGAAAAGTAAGTCTACCAACAAAAGCCGAGAGAATTATTCACCAGAATATAAACACCTCCACAAGCAACACTGAGGGAAATTATTGAAGGAGGGAGAAATGTAAGTGACGGCTGAGTCAACACAAATGGAAACCAGAGGAAATGAGGACCACGTAAGTGAATGACTTGTCTCCTCTCACTTTTGCTCTTCTTCAAAAATCTGACTAAGGCTAAAAATACTGTATTATGAGGAATCGGAGACAGAAATAAAATATATGACAATAATACAAATGATAAGGGAATGAATATATCATATAATTCTTAAGTTGTATATAAAATACTTTTTAAAAGACAAATAATGTCAGAGATAGCCATATAACATGACATATACACAAATATTCACCCAAAAAAGTGTATACATTAAATGATTATTTTATAAATTAATTATCTAAGCTACTTCCAAAGCAGAAAAATAACTAAGCAAAGGAGAGAGATAAACGTAGCAATTAAGAGAGTAAAAAATTTAAAGTCAACAGAAAGTGATATTTAAGATAACACTCTATGTATTAAATTGAATCGTTAAAAACATCAAAAAAGGGAACTCAAAGTTCAGATGGCTAAGACACAACAGCAACATTACATAATCTTTTCCACGATGGAGGATGATTTCCCTAATCACTTTATGATATAAGCATTACTTAGGTATCAAAAGTGAGTAGACAACTTCCAAAAATTGAAAAAGAAAGCAATTTACAATCTACCATTTCCCTAGCTTACTGAGGTTAGATATACATGACAATACTGTATGTCTCTATTTTTCATAAAACATAAAAAACACTGTTTGGGGCATAAGTAACTTCTCTCATAAATATCAATGCTTGCCGGTTGTGGTGGTGCACGCGGGTAGGATTTGCTGAAGGAGGCAGAGGCAGGAGCATCATGAGTTCGAGAAAAATAAATAAATAAATAGATAGATAGATAGATAGATAAATAAATGAAAATGAATATCAATGCTTCTTTGAAACCATGAAGTTTAAAAAGCCCTCAGCTTAATTATCTACAATATCTTCTAGTGTGACAATTATACTCTCAACAAAGCTGGTCATAATAAAATCTGCTGATCAAATGAGTCTAAGAAATGGGGCTTTGTAAAAAGAGTTAGGAAATCATACTTCATGGTCTGGTACATGAATTCCAATATTCTTGAAATTGTTAATGACTGTTGGCAAAGATGAAACTCTTGTTCTCTATTTCGGCCAGACTTCTCTTTGATAAAGACATTCACTTTCAATATTTTAATCTCTCTTTTCTAGTCTAGGATGCACCTAATGCTACAGGGTAAATAATTTTTCAGAATCTTCTTTATAGCTATAATTCGACATTGCAAAAAGTCAGACAATTACACATGCCAATAGCACTTTTGGTAAATGATCATATTACCCATGTTCTAAAGTATTGGTAAATGTTTTCAAATTTTCAAGTTATTTCAAGTTTTAAGATGGTAATATTTTCTACCCCATAGCTGAATCAGCATTGTCAGGTCATTGTAATCAAGAAATATTTCATCCATGAAAACAATTACTGAGCTAGAAGATGGTGAAGTAGGAACAAAGAGCAATCTTCCCCACAAATCTTAACTCAAGACTGGACTTGAGAAAGAAGTAGGAGGCACAAAAAGGCAAAGGACAGCAATAAGCACAGACACAAAACAGATAAAGATAAGAACAGTGACTGTTGGACTTATAAAGGAGCAAAGCTCTAACTCCATGAGACAGCAAAGGAATGCAGGGGCTTGGTGACACTAACAGAGAGGCATGGCTACTGTTGTTTCTATTTTATTTTTATCTCACTTTATTCTTTCTTAATTAGGTTTTATATTGGTTAGGCTTTGACTATTCTGTTCACCAATGTATACTCATGATGACGTGGGAAAAGAGGGACTTACACACTTGCTGGGAGTGGAATGCAGTACAGCTCACACCCACGGCAGTTTTGGTTTTGGTGTTGTGAGGAAACTCCATAGTAATTTCTACACTGCTTATGTATGTAGTGCAGCGACATCTGTACATTTATGTTTATTATAGCACTATTTACAATAGTTAATGATAGAATCAGTCTCGGTTATTGGCATATAAATGGCACAATTGTAATTTCTGCTTCTGTCAACATTGGTTGATTCTTTTAAGGAATCTCAAGATATAGCTACACACATACACCATGTAAAATATGCCTTCACATTTCTGTATATATATTCATAGTAAAACATAAATATTAGAATTTCAATCCATACTAAAACATTAATTAGGTTGATAATCACTTATTGGTGGCATTTACATAAGGAAAGGCACACTAACGTTTGACATGGCATAATCTTCATATAAGACACTCTTGGATTCTTGGGTCACCACCCAAGAATACTACTGTACTTGCTTACCAGTTCGTCGGAGGTCAGGTGCATCAAGTGTTCTGCTATTGCAGCACACTGGGCTGGGTCCCTTATAAGTTCCCCCTGTTTATCACCAATAACCAGCTCTGGCCACATTAGACCTTCATTCTTCTTAATTAAAGTAATCTCCAAGCTAAAGGATTAAATGAGAAACATGATGCTACATTAAATATTATTCAATTAAACCGGTGTGGAATTTCATTACAGTATCCCAGCACTTAGTAGGCTCAAACAGCAAAGAATCAAGAGCTCATGGCCACTTGAGGCTAAGGCACATATCAAAATTAGAGAGAGAGGCAAAAGAGTGAAGGAGAAGACTAGAAAGAAAGGAGGAGGAGAGGGAGGTAAAAATTACCTGACTAGTATCTAGAGAATATTTTGACAAAAATCTTACTCACTTTGACTTTTATCTATAATCCAATGATAATTAACCTAAACTTCATAACTAAACATGAAAGTGCCACTAGAAATGGAGCTCCACATGGCTTGAAGACAGAATTGGAGTGACTAAGAAACAGAAAATGAAATGCAGGTATGTAGTGTGCTACTAAATCCAAGTAATAAAAGTACAAGCAGCATGGATCTACAGGACACAGCAGATAGATGTGCAGGGGAGCATTATCCAACAACAAATGACCCACAACTAACGTCTTAAGATACAGACCCAACAATTTACTATCAGGAACTAATAGCCTTAACATGTAAATTTAATCAAAGACAGGGCAAGTTAAATTAATGTCAACGTTAATTTTTAAAACATGAACTTTTAAAGAACTGAAAACAAATGTAGGAATTAAAAAGAAACTTTGTAACACAGGAAAAATGTTAATAAGTCTACATAACTTGCTTTATATCTAATTCTACACATTTAAGCCATTAAACAGAAACTCCAATTACACTAGGCAGGCCGCGCCAGAGACCCCATGATCAGAAACTTATGCTGCAGGAAAATGAAGCGCTGAGTCAGGGCAGATCACGGGCAGAGGAGGAAGCAGCTGCCTGTGTCCTTTGGACAGGAGAGGCAACTCAGGTGGCAGGCCTTGTGTTGCCTCCACAGTAAAGAAGCTTTTCCATGCGCCATCTCTGATAAATGTGCAGCACACTAACTCACATCCTGGAACACAGCTTTAAGCACACAAATCCAAGAATACAGTATAACCTATTATTGTAATTATCAAAGTAAACATGCAAACTTATCAACTATTCTTTAGCAAGACTCTTATTATCATGAATTCATAAAACAATTAAAGCACTAATTTTTTCTGCAACTATTTAAGAGACTATACAAAATAATATCACTTACATAATAAAAGTTCTTATCATTAACACTGAAAATTACTACCACAATCAATAATTCCCAGATTTAGTTATATTTTCAAAGGAATTCGCCAGTCTGATGAGAATGGTAACAAAAGCAACAACACTGGCTCACACTCACCTAATGCTTTACCCTGTGTGAGGGAATTCCTCAGGCACTTCATGTTTTCCCTCATCTAATGCTTCACACAACCAAATAAAGTTCTGTCTTTATGCCCATGTTCCAAATAGGAATGGAAAACACCTAAGAGGTTAAGCAACTTCAATCTGGCAAGCTAGGAAAGAACTGCACTGAGCAGTGTGTTTGAGCTTCCAACTGTACTGGCTGATTTTTAATTGCCATGTCTAAATGCTATCAAGACTTTTGCATGCAAATAAACACAAACAGATGTGGAAACATACTGTCCTTTCAAAATAACTTCAAAGATAACTTTTTTCCATACATTATAAAAACGAAAAAGCAGTAAATTTGTGCATGCTAAGAAATCCCTCTACCAACTGAAATACAGTCTAAGCCCCTTGGTTATCTTAGGAATTTGTAGGGCTTTTATGCATTGAAAATTTAAGTGTTTTATATAAGTATTTTCTTAACTATTCATGTCTTGCTTTTAAAAACATTATTAGATGAGCATAAAATTTCAGTTTTTAAAAATTAATTTTTGTTTCTAGAGATAGGGTTTCATGTAACCCAGACTGCCCTCAGGCTCAAAGTATAGCTGAGGATGACCTTGAATTACTGATTCTCAGCCTTCTAAGTACTGGGATATAAGGATACACCACCACACTTGACTTAACTTTTTAATTCTGAAGAACAGAAACATTTTAGACCAAGTCCAATTACCTTTCTTTTATGGTTTAATATTTTTGTGTCCTCAACACAGAACACATAAAATAAATGTAAATGATCAAGTTTACCGAAGTAAATGTTTCTCAAAATTAATTCTTCAAAGGCAGAAATTTATTTTTCATATATATTCTACATATGCAAAGTAACAGATATTTATTAACTGTAGCAAAAGACTAGAAATATTCTAAATGTTCAACAACAAAAAACTGTTTAAATGACGATCTACCGAAGAGACTTAACTTTACAAAGACATAATAAAGTACTGAAAATAATCATCTTTAATGGAAAAATATTTAAAATTTACTGTTTGCAAATGCAAAAACCCAACATGTATAGCTACATGTATGTATGCATATATGTATGTTGTAAATTATTATTTTAAGATGTGTTACTTTTGTTTATGTTTCCTTTGTTTAACTCTGAGACTCTGTGATTCTTTAAACACCTGAGAGTCTAATGAAGAGCTATAGTGAGGCAGGAGAAAGGACAGGCAGGGCTGGGAGACAGAGTACAAACAGAAGGACAAAGCTGGAACAAGCCAGAGAACAAGGATAGAGGACGCAGGGGCCGCCACCCAGCAACCCAGTCAGCCAGTCACAGAGTAAGGTGAAAACAAGATATACAGGAGTAAGAATAGGAAAAAGCCCAGGGGCAAAAGGTACTTGGAATAATTTAAGGAAAGCTGGTTAGGCTGGGCATGGTAGGCAGAGGCTGCTAGTTTGTTCCTGGCCACCAGACCTGAAATAATCACACAGAAACCATATTAATTACAATACTGTTTGGCCAATAGCTTAACTGTATTCCTAATTAGCTCTTACACCTTAATTCTATTACTTTATATTTTACCACGAGGGTCATGGTTTACTGGAAAGGTTCTGGCTGGTGGCTCACGTCTTTATCCTTCAGCACCTACATGGCATGTCTCTGACTCCCCTACTTTCTCTCTACATCTCTGTTCAGATTTTCTACCTGGCTTTACTCTGTTAAGCCACTGGCTGAAAGCAGCTTCTTTATTAGCCAATGGCAATAAAATATATTCACAGCATACAGAGGGGAGTCCCACATCAGGGCATTATAAGAAAAAAATAAGCCTCCATTGTGATTTATTTGGGAGTTGGCTGGTGCATCCCCCCAAAGAGCAAAAACAACCAACATATATACATATATATGTATATATGTGTATATAGCAGAGATTTTTTCCTTAAAAACAAAATAAAGCATTTAGTACAATAACAGGAAATGCCTCTAGAAGGAAATTAGTAACAACAGCCAGAAGGGAAGATGCACTGATGACTGGCGGGGCTGGTTGAGGGAAACGTCTCACCCTATAACCTTTTATACATTTCAAATAAATTTTAAAGAATGGGATTATATTATTTCATAAGTAAATTAAACTTTAAATTACCTCATTGCAAAGCTTTAAGATACAAATTAAAATAAATAGCTTCAACTTTTATTGTACGTCAGTACCTGCAGCTGATAAGGAAAAAGCACAGAAGTATAGCAGCATCTTTACTCTTAACTACAACTACTTTTTGATGTAGTTTCAGCATTTTTAATCTATCTAAAAGTCGCCAATGTAGATGGAACTATTACATTCATCTTTAACATAACTACTGTAGAGAGAAAATATTAAAAAATAAAATCAAAAAAAGTAAAAATTAAAATTTCAAATGTAAAACTACAAAAATACCTGTCATTCTCTTTAATTGTCCATGCACTGCTTTCATGATCAATAGATGAATAGAGCTTTCCTTCCAAAACCTGGTTATCCTTCAGCATAACGCTGATGTTATCAGGCAAAAACCGTATTTCAATATCTTCCTTCGCACAGTTTTCTGGAAGCCTTACTGTTACTGTCAAATCATCGTCAGTTTGCTGCCAGTAATACAGAGGTTCTACTGGGAAGAAGAAAATGCATTACATAATAAAAATTACATGTAACACACAAAATCGAAGAGAAAACCTATTCAGCCAAACACTGTATTTCCTAGTGAGTATTCTCTAACACACACACAAATTGTAAGCACACAGACTTCAAGGAATTTGACACAAAGAGTTTTAACAAATGCACACGATACTTTCCTCTTCCAGGCTCACCCAATACATTAAGAGATAGCACTCATAAATACTACTGACAACAACCCCTTACTTTGTTACTTCACTTTCTGCCTCTCTTTACCTCTCCCCTTCTTCTCCCTCTTATTTACAACACACACACACACGCGCACGCACACACACACACACACACACGCACACACACGTACATGCAAACATATACACCAGTCTCCCTGAAATGTGAACATATCAGTTATTCAATCTAATCACATAATGGATAACTTCTGACAATAAGGCTAAGAGGAACCTGTAAAATTACATGTTTTAGTGAAAACAGACTAAAGAAAATTCAGAATTTCTTAATTCCCTTATAGGGAGTATTTACATTTCCCCTGTTTTCTTATGGTGAAGGTACACTAGGCTGTCTCAGACCTTTTTGACTATGGGTGCCTGGAGGTGTCATCCTGTAACTTTAGAGATTATGTCTATATTTTTTACAAGAAAATATAACTATTTGTCTTATTATGATAATACCAAATAGTCCATAAGTACCATTTTCATGAGGTTTACAGAGAATGAAACCAGTTTCTATTCTCAGAAGTGTTAAGAATGATAACCAATCAAACATATATAATTTAAAATATCCTCTTTTCCTTTATTATTGTGAAAATATCACAAACAATAATTAATAAATTGCAAGGGAATACAAGATGTAACACAAAGCATCGACAAGAAAACCATCAGTTGGACATAAATGCATACTGTGCTCTCTGCTGGGACTGGTCTGCCGTGGTCGTAGCATGGAGGCAGAGACATCCCCAGTGATCAAGGCTCTCGGTCCTTCACACCTGCTCCGTGAATGAGTTCTAAGGGCACGGAGGCTTGCTTTAAGAACACTGACTTGGTAAAGACTTTAGTACATGTAGCAATGAAATAAGGTTACTTCATTTATTGGGAAGAAGTCCACGTCTAACAATGACTGTGTGTGAGCAAAGAAAGTGAGGAAAGAAGAGAAGAAAGGCCCTAAAGGCACAACTCTTTCTGTATCCAGAGGCTCATATATTCATAAGTTTGGGAACATATTTTTAACATTAACTACATTAGTATATTTAAATATGCTATAAAGGATTAATCTTTTTTAAAAAGTACTCGAATATACTGAGGCCAATTTTATTTTAAAGCTTTATTTCTGCTTGATATGTATGCGTGCTTACATGTGTGTACTGGAGATAAGGATGGTTGGGAGCCACCATGTGGGTGCTGGGCATCACACCCACGTCAGCAGGGTCAGCAAGGGCTCCAGCTTCTAAGTCATCCCTTCAGTCCCTAATTTTAGTCCAAATCATTTAGTCATTTCAAAATAAAAGGCAGATGCAAAGAATATGTGATTATCAAATGCTATATAATTTTTTTAAATATACTATTCTGGGATATGCAAAACAATAGCCTTTATTTATAAATACAAGTTTCTTTCAGAAGACCTTGCTGAACTTTTCATTTTAAGGTATGACCTCATGACCTTTATCCACTTACCGTCAAGGAATTGCCAGTTTATATAAAGGTAAGAATATGGATATTAGACCTTATTTTAGAAGAGCATTATCATACTGCCTTATCCATTGTTAACATAAACATTATTTATTTATTATCTATTAAGTATTATTTATTATTAAACAGAATCAAGTAAGCCAACTGTAATTTCTAAAACACCAGATAATTACAAAATTACGAAGGTAAGCTAGTTCACATCACTCAGGGAGAATCTTCCAAAAATAGTGGGGGCATGAAATAAAATTAAGAGAAAGCAATCTATTGTGCCCTAGGGGGACTCATAACAAAGCAGACATACATGTATATGTACATAAGTAGACATGAGCGCCCCCTGGCAGGTTAAATAATTACCTTTGATTTTCTCTGACCTGTCTTCATCCATACTTTCTTCAAGATCCTGATCAACCGAAATAACCTTGAAGGACTTATAGGACACAATCATTAGACCGTTTCCGTCAGACTCAATAGCAGCGTAATGTGGCACCGACTTTCCACGGAGAACATGATGCTTCGTAATTTCATACTTTTCACTGTCTGTAGGAAAGTATTATGAAAGCTACAATTTAAAACATCTTTTTTAGGAATAGAAAATTGACAGCTTATGGCCACCAAGGCAGCTAGCTCAGTGAGTAAGGGCTCTTGCCTCCAAGCCTGATTACAAGAGTCTGATCTGCAAGACCTACATGGTGGCAGAGAGAACTGACTCCCATAATTATCCTCTGGCCTCCACATTCACACACACACACACACACACACACACACACACACACACACACAC
>LOJH01011435.1:6345-16500 GCA_001685095.1 Ellobius talpinus
ACATGCTCATCAACTGGCCAGTCTTTCTCTATGTCTTTCAATGGATCACAATGAGAGGATCATGTACACGCTCATCAACTGGTCAGTCTTTCTCTATGTCTTTCAATGGATCACAATGAGAGGATCATGTAGACGCTCATTTCACAGTCACTGTGAGTAAAGACTAAAGTGTGTTATGAAGAGAAAGGCAACATTCTTAGAGGAGGGATTAGAGATCAGCATACAAAGAGCTGTAATGCAAAGGGGAAGAGATAATGATAGTGATGACACTTCATGAAAATATACTTTTATAAAATTGCACCACATAGCAGATACTACTTTAAGAATATCTTATTTTTAATCACTTATTTGTGTGTGTGTGTATGGGTTCGGTGTGTGTATACATGTGAGTTGGATATATATGTGTGCATGTATGTTGTGTTTTTTGAGTATGTGTGTGTGTGTCTTTGTGTATGTTGGGAGTTATGCACCACTGCACAGATGTGGAGTCAGAGAACAATTTCCAGGAAATCTGTTATTTTCTTTCGTCATGTGCGGCTCAGGGATCAAACTCAAGTTCTCAGGCTTGGCAGCAAACACTTTCTCCACTGAAGTACCTTCTTGGACCTGACTAGTCTTCATGTTCTTTTTCGTTTTAAGCAACAAAATAATTATGTGTGATAAATCCTAGTGGTAGGTTCACTTTTCAAATGATGTGATTAAAGTTTAGACAAATAACCCATTCCACAGCATGCAGCTGTTCAACAACAGAATCACTTTCAAACCCACGAACCAAAGCTGAGACTGTATTCCCAGTTAAGAGCTTCCTCTACCCACCATCTGAGTTTTGTTTTCCCTCAGGCCATGCTGTCTCTATGCTTGTGGGCCTTGACCTTGTTTGGTAACCAGGTTACCAAAATGGAGACTCAGTTCTGCTTCTTCCTAGCTCTGCGACAATGGGTTGATTGCTTAACTTCTACTTGTCTCAGTTCTGCTACAAGGAGGTGGTGTTGGCGTAAATAAGTGAATACATGCACGGTGCTTGGAACTGCACATAACACAAGCTGGGGCTAGAAGATTGACAACCTCGCCGCAAGGAAAGCTTCCTTCTTCCATGTCCCCTTTATCTGGACTACTAAAAGAAGGTTCTGGCCACATTTCTTAGGGTGGGTTTTCCCACATCAGCTAAGGCAAGCAAGCTAATCTAGAGATGCACCCACAGGCCAAGCTCAGACAGACTATTTCTCATTTGGAACTCAGCTGATTTTGCTTTGACAAGTTCAGTTTACGATCGGCCATCACAGTCTCTAAGTAGACTTGTTCCTTTTCCAGATGCCTCCCAGTGTCCCTTGGTATGTATCTCATCCTCAGGCCTCTTGGGAAGTCTTCTGATTCAGGCATGCTCAGGGGAAGATCTTCCAACCGGGAGAACCCTAGGGACCCATACACTCGAGTTGTATGAATATGTTTTATATGCTCTGCATGTTTTAGGGTGCCGCTGTCTAATTTTCCCCACACAGATCAATGGCTTTTGAGGGCAATGAGTTTATTGCTTTAACTCTACAAGAGCTCACCCCGTCCTATCTCTAGATTGTTCACACACCCTTAGCACCAATAGGTGCTTCTCAGGGGGAATGAGTGACTTCCTTTCTTGTTGAACAGCTGTCTCTTGTCACTGCCTGTCTAAATACACTGTCTGTCACTGTAAAGGAATAAGCAATCCTAGATAACTTGTGAAGAGGAGAAACAAAGTTCTTATGCTTCTGGAAGCTTGGAGGTTTAAGAGCATCTTCCCAGCTTCTAGTGAGGATCTTCTCAGTATACCACAACGTGGAGAACAGCATCATGAGGTGGGACAGAGAAGGGTGCCAAGGAGAGCTTGTTACTCAGTCATATATAAAGATATTGATGCCTTCATAAAGGCAGGGGCCTCCTGAGCCAATCACCTTCCAAAGGTTCTACCTCCTAATACCATTGTATTACTTCGTGTACCAAGTGTCCTTAATGTGAAACTTAGGACATACACCAACGACAGCACTCTCCTCTCCAGGCTTCCACTCAACAGTGATGCTGTCCTTTATAATTCTTTGAAATTTCACATTCCTTTTAGTCTCTGCTCCTTTGCACCATCCCCTGTGAGGAAACAGGACCAGTAACCATCCAGTATGTCTCATGATAGTCCTTAGCCATCTAACCCAGCCTGCTTCCTCTCTCCAACATTCTTCCAACAAATAATTACCGAGGAAAGGGTACTTAGAAAAACGAATAAACATAGGTTTATATTTCAGGTTGTGAGTGATAAAAACTGGGAAGGACCTAAAACAAGGTAAAGGGGTAATTAAATGAGTGAGAGACACTTCCTGTGAGTGGGAAAGGAAGAAAGCCTTTCCTCCCTGAGTAGGTAGCATCTGAGAAAAGTTTTGGATGATGTCAGGGTGGAAGGTTGCAGTGTCTGCAAAGCGAAGTTTGGATCAAGGGAATCCTTTAGTGAAGGTCTAGACATACGGTGAATACCCAGGTGAAATTTCTCACCCTCTTCATTTCCCTCCATTTAGAATGGCTAGAAAGCTTATGGACAACCATATTTTCCAGAATCCCCTTCAGCTGGTGTTGAGCCAATCACCTCTTCTTGTGGCCACTTCCTTCTGTGGCTTCTAGCCACTGTTGCACTTACAAAGGTTTAGATTTTCCTGAAGGACCCAGAGGCGGGTTACAGCTGTTGCTTCTCGGGTTACTTTCCTTGCACACAGACAAACATGTCTGGGTGACGCAGCTGTTCCATTGCTCCTGCTGCTGCTGGGAACCTGTGGCAAGAAAAGGCCTTCCACTCACTGCTTCTTACCACACCCCATCACTTTTGATTCCCCCTAAACCTGCTCCTGTCCTTGCACGAAGTCCCGTCATTAATATCTCTCTTCAGTTAAAACCTTGAGTATGCCTTGAACTTCCTGAGGAAGAGTAATCCTGAACAAAGGCATGGACAACACTAAAATCAGAGGATGCTACAGGATGACAGCAAGGAACTGAAGACCCAGGGCGTGCACAGCAAAATGCATCAAAGGCTCAAAGAGTGTTTCAGAAACTGATGGAAAGAAGTAACGGAGCAGACAAAGCACACCTGGACCACAGTACTGCGTTTTGTTCCTTTCTCCAGGAATGCTATGTCCATAGTCTCTCTTATCCTTGGGGATGGGTCTCACTACCTTAGTAGCTACAGTGGTTTCTTGATACACTTGTTTGCCCTTTTGGCTGTGCCTACTACCTCTGCCTTCATTTTTGAAGTGTCCTTAGAGAGGAGCTTCTCGAATGTGCTTGCTTCTGTTGTTCCCTCAGCTGTTAATGCACTTGAATGTGATGATAGATTCCCTCAGGCTTAAGTGCTATCATCAAAACTCTGCCTGCGATGGAAAGGTTCCCAGGCTGCTCTTAAAAGCGTCACTCTTAGTATCATCTGTGGAGGGGTTCAGTGGAGTGCCGGTTAGTCAGAGGAGAGCTCTATATTAGCAGGATGGAAACACTCACTGATACTGTACAACACAGTTGAATCAATCCCTGAGTTTGGAACCTCATTCCTCCATTTGGCCCAATTTAAGTCCCACCCCTGGTCAAGGAGCTATTAGCAACTGATAGCCAATACGAGAGAACAACCTTAGCTCCTGGTAGGTCAACGGTAGTCCAGTGGAAGGCCATGCATCCAAGAATATGTGGGCAGCACAGATTGGACTTTCTGGATGCACAAAGCTGGGTGTGTATGGAATGGTAAATGGATCTAGTTTGGAGAGGCGATGCATGTTATCCCAGCACATGTGTGGACTTCTCAAAGAACTAGTGATTTTTTTTGTTCATTTTAAAATTTCTTCCTTTTAAGCTTCTATCATTCAGAATCAATTAAATTAAAGTGAGTTTGCATTTTCAAATGTCTAAAATTGGGAAATATTGATTAATATGGCTATGGTTCTCACTTTGGTTTGTTCTTTAATTCATTCTTCCATTTATTAAGTGTCACGGGAGGTTTAACCCAGAGAGTGTTGCATTCAGCAAGCCTTCTACTTCTGAGCTGCCTCCCCAGCCTTGTTCTGTTTCATTTTTAATTGATAATAATAATAGATGGAGCCACGTTATGACATTTAAATGCAAGAATATATTGTAGAATGTTTGAATAAGAGTTAATTAGCCTGTGCATAACTACACATATCTATCATGTATTTGCAGTGAGAACACTTTAAGCCGTCTTTTTAAATTATTTTGAAGTACACAGTGTACCATTATTAACTATAGTTATCTTGATGTGCCACAGAACACCAGGACTTAATCTCACTCATGATGACTTTGGACCGCTGAGCAAACGCTCTGTTCCCTGTCCATCTGCACTTCCTTGTAAGCACGTTCATGCTTTCAGCTTCTGTGAATTCAGCTTTTTTTTGAATTTCGTATACAAGTGATAGCTTGAAAAAATTGTCTTTCTCTCCCTAGCTTATTTTGAAGAGCATAATGTCCTCTAGATTTGTGCACAAAGCCCCCTCTTAATTTGTAATCTGCTATAATAAACATTCAGGATCCGCATTGCTGTGGTTTGAAAGAAGATGGAGTGGCACTATTAGGAAGTGTGACCTTGTTGAAGAAAGTGTGTCACAGTGGGGGCAGACTTTGAGGTCTTTTTTGTTCAGTCTTCACTGAGTGTTACTGTCAGTTGGCTTTTTGTTGCCTACAAAATGTAGAACTCTTAGCTACTCCAGCACCACATCTGCTTGCACGGTGCCATGCTCCCCATCATGATGAAAATAGACTGAACCTCTGAAACTGTAAGTAAGGCACCCCAATTAAATGTTTTCTTTATAAAAGTTGCTGTGGTCAAGGTGTCTCTTGACAGCAACAGAAACACTAAATAAGACACGCATATTTAAGTTATGGGAGTTAAAGATTCAGGGATGGTCCTGTAATATCTAGCTACTTCAGGGAAGCTCGCTGCATTCTTCACTATTCTACATCAGCCTTTCGTTTTACTCTTGTTAATCAAATGCTAATCATCCTTCCAGACTGCTTCAAATCCTCCTTTTCTTCCATAAAGATGGGTTCTGTCCTTAGTTATCTCCTTTATCACCTGCCATTGAGTTTGTTGACTAATCCACACATTTGACTCTGAATTATTTTCCAACTGATGGAACTTCAAAGATAAGAACCACTTAATGGGACAAGTATCTTTATAATATACAGTGGTATTCCTATTTGTCCTAAGTTACAACTCTACAGGATTTAAGCATGTGGTGGAAAGAGAAAGGGGATCTAGAAATCTTTCCTTGGTCCAGTAAAAACAGAGCACTGTCTCAAAGTCTATGAATGTCTGAAGTGTTTAAGCAGACAACAGGACTGAGGACACATCTTGACAGCAGGATTTCCCACAGGACATGTGCGCTCCATGATGCTTCTTTATCCTCTCATCCAATGGCAGATTAGGTATTATTTCAGTACCACATCTACAGCTTAGGCTCAGCTCATTATAAGAATATCCTGTGTCTTCATTTTCTCTACTTCTAAGGCCTGACAGTTGAATTAGCCCATTGTTCTTGCTTCAAGTGAATTTATTTCCTTATTTCTCTTTTTATATACAAATAAGCATGCCTGTTTCTGGTTATTCTTTATATATTTTAGTTCTAGAATATCTGTGTGGGTATGCACTTCTTTGACAGGCTGCTTGATATCTTCTTCCTTTAAGTGCAAATGAATCCATCACAAGCAGTTGCAATTCTCTGACTACTTTGCTCATTACAACTTCTATCCTAGCTATATCTGAACACTTACAGATTGGAGTCTTATTATTTGTTTTAAAACCTTGCTTTTATTTCTTGCTTGCATTATACCTAGATCATTATAATGATTTTATTATGGACATAAGTATAATATCTGCAAATCTCATTTTGGTAAATGAGGCATTGCAAATTATTTGTTATAAAAGGGGGCATTAAATACAGTAAGTTTGAGAACCATTAATCTATTATAATACTTCATTTTACTGAAGAAGAAAGTAAGGGAGAAAGAGATTAAATGGCCCAATCACTAAGTTGCTGATCTGGAAGTAAAACCCTGAGCTGACTTGCAATCCGGTTCTCTTGTTTTGTCCTATGATTTTGGTTGAATACTGAGTAGCTATTTCTGTCACAGGATTATGCTCACAGTCTCCTTGAGAATGGAGCTATTTTGTCCAATCCTGTTTTATAATCATCACAGTAACTAATATAGCAGTAGACATATAGCAGTTACTTAATTCAATCCTCAATGCAGCAGATTGAATTGCATTGAATCACACTGCATCGAAACTAAGTGATTTGAACTGCATAGAGGGGGGTTGAATGCTTATAGAAAATGGTGTGAAATAACCAAAACCCTGAGTTCTGGGCCAAGGAGCCACAGCTGATAAAACCACATGAGATTTTCTTGTTCCTGTCTCCTGCCCCTCTCTAGTTTTCAGGTTCTCACTATGGAGTACTGTATCTCTTCCTTATCTTTCAGTAATTGTCTTGTTTTGACATTGGCCCTTCCACTGGCCCAATAACTTCCATCTCAGGCTCCTTCTCTGCCAGCCATCTCACTTGAGATATAGACTGACTCCAGTGCTCCTACTAGCCTAAGGTCTAAAGTGTCCTCAGTAAGAATTAATTCAGTCTTTCATGTCTCAATTTATATGCTAGCTCTCAACTTTTCCTAGGTCTCTATAAATGTACTAACTACCTTGGTCCAAAGTAAGATGTTTTGTACCAAACATCCAAAATGGCAGACTCTACATGCCAGTGGAAATAGCACAAAGTACCACCATATCCCCAAATTAAGCATATCATATTCTTCCCAGTATGTGTGTGCATATGTTTCAAACATAGATAATCAGGAGAGAGAGTTAGGGTCCTATACCTGACTGATGTACTACAACAAGAAATGACTGCCAAGGAGGTAGGACGCATATGAAGGAATGTCAAGAACTCTGTGCAGAGCTATGGAATCATGGGGGTTGTGACCTACAATGGAGACGGTCATTATGGGTCTATACAGGACAGTATGAACATATTAGACATATTTTATTTTCACATATAACATTTGACTGCACATATACAACCATCTCCACTACTATCACTATCAACAACATTAACAACATTAAAACAATAAAAACCACAACCAATATAGCTGTGTTTTTACTTATATCTGAAACTTATGGCTGGGTGGTGGTGGCACATGCCTTTAATACCAGCACTTGGGAGGCAGAGGTATGTAGATCTCTGTGAGTTCGAGTCCAGCCTGATCTACAAGAGCTAGTTCCAAGACAACTAGGGCTGTTACACAGAGAAACCCTGTCTTGAAAAACAAAAACAAACAAAAAAAACAAAAATCAAAGAAAAAAAGCTTAGAAGATCACTTCTACCAAACTACCTAGGGATAGTGGATTCATGAATCTTGGAAGATAACTTATAACCACCACTTTACTAACCAATGTAACTCCAAATGCATCCTATACATTCGACCTTGTACCCAAAGGTCACCTCTAATCAAGGAAACTTCTCTTTGCAACTAACTGAGGGAAACCATCACAGAAAACCACAGCCGATCGAAATGTAGAATTGTGGACAACTGAGATATCTACAAATCTACTCTTGGACCTAAGGCTCAGTGATCACTGTGGAAAGAGAGTGGAAAATTCTAAGAGACAGAGGAACAGGGAGTTGCTTTAAGACTGTGCCTTCTAGGAATTTCAGAAGCTGTATGTATAAAATCTATCTAATCAATATGAATTCCAAAACAAGAGCTGAAAAAGAATGACAGAAATATACTTATGTGGACAGGGAAAACCCTATGAGCCTTAACAGTACTCAAAGAACTGTGGGCAACTATGGGCAACTAAGGAATGTTGAGTCAGGAGAAACAGTCTTCCCCCAGAGAAACACACCAATTTGTTATCCAAAACCAGATAGTTAGCCTTGAAAACATGTATGTACAAGTAACATTATCCAGACTGAGCAAGTTGTATTTAAGTATTTTGGAGTCTCTCTCTGTCATCTCTCTCTGTCATCTCTCTCTCTCTCTCTCTTTCTCTCTCTCTCTCTCTGTGTATTGTGAAACAACCATTAATTAAACAAAAGAGGGCATGAATTTGAAAGGTATCAAGGAAAGGTATATGGGGTGTTTTGGAGGGAGGAAAGGGAAGGAGAAATAATTATATTGTAGTCTCAAGAAGTAATTTAAAAAATTTCAGTGCAACTTCTAATGACTAAAAAGGGTTATTTGAGATCTCTGCTTAAGCTGGGTAAATCTTAAGAATCTTTCTTTCTTGCATGGGAGAGTTGTTCCTATTACTCATCTGTCATGTGGTGGCATGGATCAGAGAGAGATAACCCCCCATCAATACCTGAGGTAGGTGGGAGAGCTAGACCTCCAGTCATAAGAGCGAGAGAGTTGTCTCTGCCCTTCATCAGTACAGCTCTCAGGAGAGTGGCCTGTATGCCATCATGCCTGTGCAACACAGTAGAGCAGGCCCTGAAGGTGTGGGTGTGGGAGAACCACCACTTAGGACATGAAAGCAGAATAGGCCCAACCTCATGCTCATCGCTGCATGTGGTGAACAGGCCAGGGTAATGCAGGAGAGGCCACTCTGGTGGTGAGGAAGAGGGACAGCAGGCAGGCTGATCAACATTGCATCTCCCCAGGCCCAGAACCAGGGTTTTGTGTGGACCACTCCAACATCCACCCCATCTGTGATCTGCTGGAGTATGTGAAGGGACTGGTCCTGCACACCCAAAACTGCAGGATCTTCACAACACAGGGCAACAACAGGATATCCAAGAGGAGTCACAGTGAGAGCCCAGCATTGAGGCCTCTAACCAGACCAATGACTCTGCAGTGAACACTTGCAAGCAAGGGTATGAGGACTAAAGGGTTTACTGTGCAATTCACTGTGTCACACTACAGTGTCCACAGTGAGATCGATTTTTCCTTCTCTTTTTATTTTTCTTAAATATTTTGGGAGGGAACGTGCAAGGGCCTCAGAGGGTGGATAGGAAGGGATGAAGATACATGATGGGAAGGACACAAAGAACAAATCAAAAACAAGTTTTAAAAAAGATCTCTTTCTTGAAAACAAAGTTCACACTTCCACTATTGATATAAATTATACTTATTTTCCTTTATTCTGGTCCAATAAAATAATGGAATTAAAGAAAGGCATTCCTTCATGACTTGTTATCACAAACAACTTTACAGATATTCAAAGGCAGCACAGCTCAGGAGAAAGAGCAGTGGGTTTGGAGTCAGGCAGCCTTCATCCGAATTCTGGCTCCATTTGTACTGCAGAATTTTTATTATGCTGCTTAAACTTTCCAAGCTCAACTTTCTCATTTGTAAAATGAAGTTAATAATTTTCAATCCACAAAATTACAATGATAATTAGTTTAAATAAAAGTTATCATTTAAACAAAGCGATAAGTGGATTAAATAAAAGTATGAAGGAATGGAGCACGTGGCCGGGCATATCTACAGCTGCTTGCTAAACACCATTCCATCTTCAAGTGTATTTGACAAGCAAGAAAATTTAGGCTAATTCTCTGTATATGATTGACTTAGGAGCTCCAGAAATTTGTAATCATTCCCTTTACATAAAAGCAATGCCATAGGCTCAAAATAAAATCCATCAGAAAAGGCCTGGAAAGGTGACTCGGCTGTTAAAAGAACACATTGCTCTTGTAGAGGACACGAGTTAGGTTCCCAGAACTCACAGTAGGCAACCCACAACCCCCTGTGACTACAGTTCCAGGGGAAAATGCCACCATCCTCTGACCTCCACCACAAGCACCAGGGCTCACACAGGCACAGATCTTCCTCCACACAGGTACACATCACTTCTTTAATTTTTTTTAAGAAAGAAAAAATTTGCATTATTTAGGAATTAAATGGCTGTATTTGAAGTACCTATAACAAGCACGGTGGCTGAAAATCAAGGGTGTTTTTTTTCCTGTAGATTTCTTGGTGACTTTTAAAAAATTAAAATATCACTCTCCCCTTTCTCTCTCTTTCCTCTGACCTCTTCTTGCTCTCTCTCAAATGCATGGCCTTTGCCCTCTTTTCTTATAATTGTTCTTCCAAATAGACAGATGATAGAGATAGGTAGGTAGGTAGGTAGGTAGGTAGGTAGGTAGGTAG
>LOJH01011436.1:0-11665 GCA_001685095.1 Ellobius talpinus
TTATGGAGATCTCTGTGTGATTTTCTTTGGGGCTTGCCGGCTGTGGGGTACCAGTCGGGATGGAAATCCCCACAGCTGGCCCTCATGTTACAGGTTGGGTCCTTGAGAGCAGAAAAATATGGCCCTGAATATGTTCAATTTTCTGTTCCCTAAAGAGCAGAAGCTCTTTAGTCTTGTCACTAGATAGCTTGGCTATATCTCACCAAGAGCTTTTCTACAATGGTGATACAGGGTTGGCTCTGCTGCTGTCAGTCTGCTGTGGTCTTGTACTCTGTAAAGATTTGTCACTTGTATTGGTTTAATAAAATGCCTATTGTCCAGTAGCCCAGCAGAAGAATAGGCGGGGTGATCAAAACAGGGGAATTCCGGGAAGAGGAAAGGCTCAGTGTGCAGTCACCAGCCAGATGCAGAGGAAGCAAGATGAGAATGCCTCATTGATAAAAGGTGTGAATTTGGTGTGTGCATGAGTCTTTTGTGGTGGTTACTTCTTGATGTAGTTAGCTATGATGCTAAAATCTCCATACGTTTCACTAACTTCATTTAACCATCCCTACAGCTTCTTGGCTCCAATTTTATACATATCCTTATTTTTCTCTTTCATTTAATTTTTTTAACAATCCATTTATTTAACACATCATGTTCATGTCCCCTAACCTCTGTTTCTCCCGATAGTCCTCTAGTTGCCTCTGTTTGTGTTTAGTTGCCTTATGTTTGTGAATGGCCTTAACTACAAAATAATCTAGGTACATAAATGAGAGAAACCACATGATTAAGATTTATCTTTGTGAAACTGATTTGATGAAACTTCAAATGATCATCTAAAGTTATATCTATTTTTGTGCAAACAGCAGAACTTCAATCAAATTCATGGCTATAAATTCTATTGCATATACACCATTTTTACTTAATTTTCATATTTATTTATTTATTCATTTATTTATGACTAAGGGAATATGGAATATCAGCTAAGTTTTGATTTGTTTTTCTCTAATGACTAGTAAGGTTTTTCCATATGTTTAATTGATATTTATATTTTATCTTTAAAAACTTGTTTATTCATTTCATTAGCCCATATATTTTGATTGGATTGTTTGATTTCTTTTTTTTATATTCTTCATATATACTGGATGTCACTTCCCTTTTGTAGACTGTGTCCTTATGTAATTATGTTGCCATTCTGGACAACAGTTTTTTTATTTGTCGCATTTTTCAACTGTTGGCTTTATTTTCTTAGTAGCTTTCCTTGATGATGTGATCCTTCGTAGAGTAAGCCACACTCATGGGGAAAGCCCACTCCAAAAACTTGCTTAGCAACACTAACTAGACTCAATGTGGAAAAACAAGAAAACTCTAACTTGGGTCAAGTCTTGAGCAAGAGAGAGGTGGTGAGGATGGATATTTGAGGAGGTGGAAAAGGAGTGTTAATAAGACCAAACACAGTATATGAAACTCACACATAAGACAATGTTATTTGAAAAGAAACTCTTTGCATATGCCTATATTTTATATTGTCCCTAATACTCTAAAAGATTCAGTTCTTATACTGAGGTCTCTGACCTGGTTGTAATTGATGTCAATACAGGGTGATAGTTAGGTAGTTATATTTATTCTCCCATATGATGATTTCCAGATTTCTCCATCAACATTTTCGGAAGAGACTGTTTTTTCTAACTGAGTAGTTTTTGGCATTTTTGTAAAAAGTCAGGTATGTACAGATGCACGAGTTTATATGTACATCTGTGAACCCTCTATTCTGTTCCACTGATTCATATGTCTATTTCTGTGGCAATATCATGCTGCATATTGTAGCACATTATAATTTGTGGTATAGTATAATTTGAAATCAGATATGGAGATACCTCCAGCATTGTTCTGTTTGCTTTGAATATCCAAGCTTTCCGACAATTAAAAAAATCTATGTCAAAAATGTGAGGGACCTAATAATCTTGACTTTATTAAGATGTGTTTATTTATATTACCACCTCTCCTATTCTGTGATCACAGAAGCTCTTCTCTTTGCACAGTGTTTTAAAGTTTTCATTGTAGAGTGGCTGCTTGTGCTTGGTTAGCATTATTCAAAACTCTTCCTGCATTTGTAGCAACTGTGGAGGCTTCCTTTCCATGATTTATTTCTCACCATGTTTTTTTAATTGTCAGAAGAAAGATCTCTGATTTTTATATATCAATTTTATGCCTGCCACCTTGTTGAAGTTCTCATCATTTAAATGATGCTTTTATACCTTCCTTTCCCATTCATTTCCTTTTGTTTACTTATCTTATTCCCATTAATGCTTCAATAATTATATTGTACAACAGTGGGTGATGGACACCATAGAGTTACTTTTGAGTTTGGTGGAAGTGGTTTGAGTTTTGTCCCATTTACCATGATGTTGGCTACAGCTTTGTCATATATAGCTTGTATTATGTTACTATAGGTTTCTTTTGTTCTCAGTCTCAGGTGAGCTTTTGTCATGAAGGGATGGTGGAAGTTTTTAATAGTCTGAATTACACTACAGAAATGATCATGTGAATTCTGTTCTTGAGGCTATTTAAGTAATATATTAAACATACTATGATACTATGTTTACATGTAAAGTTAAACTATACCAGCAACTCAGGGTCTATGACTTCTGCAAACATGGGTTGATGGCTTGGTTCACAGTATCATTTGTGTTTATTTCTCATGAAATCTGCTCATTGTTAAGAGTGAGAGATTGAAATCTTGGACACTAATTTGTTGCTAACATCTCTATTTTCAGACCCATTAGTATTAGCTTTTTATTTTCACATAGACTGAGGTTGGCTGCAGATATATTTGCAATGCTGTAACTTGTGGCTGAGTTAAGTTCCTTATCATAACATAATATCCTCTTTGTCCAGTTGTTATCATGAAATGACTTATGAAATGTTTTAATTTTAAGAGTCAACTAAAAAGAATTTACAATAATTACTTCATTAAATCACAATCTAGCTTCTGGTAACATTATACTGATTCACATGCACCTGCAAGAATATCTCCAAATGTTATTTTATTTCTTTTGTGTCATTGTTGTCACTAATTTTATCTTTACTAATGACGTAAACTTATATGACTTAGCTACTACTGCTGTTTAGAAGGGAGGTTACCTTGAAACAAATGTCTATGTATTTATTTTTATTTTAACCACTTCTACTGTTCTTCATGTCTTCATATAGACCTATTTCCGAGAATTCTTTCTATGCAATGAACCCATGTTAATGTTTTTCAAAGTACCATTATGATTTGAATAATTATTTCAGCCTTATTCCCACAAATAATCTGTGATATTGAAGAAAGATTGCAGTAAGCAATTGTTTAGCTGAGCAATGTCGAAAATTACTTGTGTTTTTCTTCTGAATTGATATTCATTTCTTTCTTTCTAAAACATAGCTAGCTTGCTTCTTTTAGATGTTCTTTGTGAATGCTAGAGTTTGCATTTTCTGCATTTGCTGTTGTCATTCAGCTCCTTGACTTGTAATGAAAGCTGTCATGTATTTAGGTAGAGCTGCTTTTCAACACTTTGCACCAAACGGGTACTTTTCCTTTCTTTTTCTAAGGTCTCCAATGGTCTCCTTCTCCATAGCACTTAGAATATGATTTTAACTTTTGAGAACTTCATAATGAATACTTATATCATTTCTAATTCATCATTTTCTTCCTTTCTTGAACTCTTCTCTCACCCACCCCCTCTCTGTATGAATGTGCCTACATATGTGTATTTGAATATATGAATGTACATATATTCATATATACTATTTTGTCCATCTGGCACTACTTATATGTGTGTGGATTTAGAGATGCCCACCTAGGTTTAGACAGCCTATCATTGGTTTGCCCCTAAAGAAAACTGGCTCTCACACCTTCAGCAGTTATTAACTACTCTTAACTCTTCAAATGCAGGATGGGCATTAAATTTAAACCTTTATTCAGTTATGTTGGCATGCCACTTGTGTGTCCTTGTGTGGGCAACCATATTGTTAAAGATTCATGAGTGCAACATCCCTGTCCAGGTCCAGAAGAACTATCTTACAGCATTCTCTCAGGTTTTCTTGACTGTAAAATCTTTTCCCCCCCTCTTCCCTGATGTTCCCTGAGCCTTGGATGTAAAGATTATGTTATAGATTTCCAATTTAGAGTTAGGCACTCCAAAGTCACTTATTGTCCATATTCTGGGCAGTTTGAGATTCCCTTTAATAACCTCTGTCTACTGCAAAAAGAAACTTCTTTGATGAGGTGTGAGAGTTATACCTATGTGTATTAGCATATGTATTTAGGAGATTTTTGAAACCTATGTTAATTCAGCAAAATGATAGTAGTAGGTTTTCCTCTAGTGTCTATGACTATTGCAGTTGTAGATCCTTAGCTAGCTTCACAGTACCAGGTGTGAGTTGCCTTCTATAAAGTATACCTTATGTCTACTCATGAAGTTATTAGTTATCAAGCTATAGGCCCACTATTTTACCACTGGACATATCTCCTCAGGCCTGTCATTCATGTAGCTCACGGGAATTGCGTCTGGGTAGGACTGTCGATACTTTTTACTCATTGGCATGTTTCATAGTACCTTCTGAAGGTGTAAGAGCTAATCCTTAAGGAGGAGGTTTCTGGCTCAGAACCAGCCTAGTTTCTCCAAATCCTCTGACCAGCATGTATGGTGTCTTCATTAGTAGTGTTTAACTCTCAATTTCTCCAGAAATGAAGAGCAACGAAAATAGTGTACATTGTTTTGAGAGTCTCTTGGACAAATCCCTACCCTTGACCAACAACTTGAAAAGAGGTATCCCTTGCCTGACAGTAGGATTTTGCTAAATTTCTATAGCTGCAGGGGAGAGCATTATCCCTGCATTTTGAGTAACTCCAATTAATCTCTCTCTGTATATATATATATATATGAGTGTCTTTAACATATAGCACAATTATTTAAATTTTCCTATTTCAATTAGTTTCTATATCTAGTTCACTTTTTGGTTTGGTTCTCTTGATTAGTTGTTCTCTTGCTATTTTTTTCTTTGTTCTCATTTTTTTTAGTGATTCTTATAGTTTTGTTTCATGGCTAAAACTGAAGTAAGTCATTTGTATGGCTGAAATTGGGTACATCTTTTCTTCTGTTGAGCTACATTGTAACATGAGACAAATCAGTAAGAATTTGAACTAGGCCAGTGTATTAATTATGTTTCATACTGTGGCAAAATACTTGACAAAAGCAACTTCCATAAAGAAGGAAGGAAAGAAGGCAGGAAGAAAGGAAGGAAGAAAGAAAGGAACAAATGAAGGAAAGATGGGTGAGTACTCAAGTTCATAATTTGGTAGTGTATTACATCATAACAAGGAAGTCAGGTAACAAGAGCTTGAAGCAATTGGACACCCTATACCCCAAGTTGGGAAGCAGAGAGAGAATGGGATGTTAGTATTGAACTTGCTTTCTCCTGTTTATACAGTCCAGCACCCTAGCCATGCAATAGTGGTACCACAGTTATGGTGGCCTTCCTACCTTCTATTAATGTTATTCATACATTCCGTCACAGGCATGCTCAGAGGTTCGTCCTTTAGGTGAATTTTAGATCCTATTATATTGACAGTGTTAATCAATGCAGTTTGGACTTGTGGCACCTTAACTTCATCTTACTGTTTAATGTGGCCAATTATTTGTAGAGAATTTCTTTGTATTTTTATGCTCCATCTTCAGCCTCACCTTCACCAATGCTCTGGTAACTAAAATAGGATCTCTCTTCTTGCCCAGAGAGTAACAGCTACTACTGATCTCTCATTATCTGCTTGCTGACCATTATGATAAATATTTACTTGGAATGACAGCTTCTCAATATTCTTGATTCTCCTACAGCAGTGATTACCTGATGCCATGCTCACAAATCCCAGAATATTCTTCTACCAATAGGTCATGATGGCTTTGAGAACCCTGCACCATTATTCAACTATCCTTTCCTTTCCTACAGTCTAACACTATAATAGAATAGAATTACATTGCCATCTTCTTTTCTCTTAGTATTTTGCAAACCACCATTGGCTTATTTCATAATTTTCATTTTTCTTAAATATAACCGTGTAGTTCAAGAAGTTATCTACTTTTTTTCTTCATCACATCTGTTTTAGAAATCATTATAGCTCAGGTTTCTTCATGACATAAATTGCCTTGCTTTGATTTCATCACTTTCTGTGTCATATCGTTTCCCTGCCAGAATGATGACAGCTATATTTGGAAGCAGAATTGTCAGGCCACCTCTGCTTATCTAGCTACATTTCTCGTGCACGTGTTTCTAAGCTTCAGTTTCTACACAGATGTCCCCGTTTTCTTGGCAGTTTGACTTCCCTGTTTCCCTCATCTGCATGAAAGAAATAGAAAAAATTTCTTTAATATTTTAAAAAAGTAGTGGAGTATTTTTTTAAATTGGTATTTATTTTGCCTTCTTCCTAACTAGAAATCATGCAACAACCTTAAAAATTCACTTTAAATAAGTTTGTCTTTTATTTTTGTTTTATATGGCTGACTAAGAGCATGAGTCAGCTATTGTTATCCAGAAGCCTCAGGGGCAAAAACAACCTCCCTCTGAAGTCCATAAAAGCCATGGGTAATGAACCAAACACAGGTGCTATCATGTAGAGTGAGTCTCTGCCTGTGCAGACCTACAGAATTGATTGTGATGTGTAAGTGTCCACTGTACTGTACTAATGATATAGTACACTATATTATTTTATGCACATTTGGATGAAATGTAATTCTAAAAATGTGTATAGAAAATGGGAAAGGAAAAGAAAGAAGGGATGTGCCTACAAAACATTATTATTTTTCATCAAAACAAACAAAACCCAATTTGCCCTAACTCACATTTTCATTTCACACACAGCCAAACCTATAGCTGAGGATAGTTTCCAAGAGCGTTTATAAATCTACTTTTCTCTTTTCAACTACTGTAGAAAAAGGAATTTCTTTGATGAGTTATAAAATCTGTGATGAGGAATTGGGGGGAGCATAAGCATATAAGGGTTATTATTACAGAAAGACATTTAAACACACATGAGACCCTTCGTGGATTTCCAGGGCCTGAGAAGTTCTCCTGTCTTTTAAAACTCTATAGTTAAGGTTCCTAAAGTGTCAGCTATGGATACACATGCTCATTGAAATGTCACAACGTTTTCTCTGGGAAAATGCCGTTGCTACAGAATCATTATACAAGTTGACGATGGACATGCCAGTCAGGTTGTCTCCACTTAGCCTCTGCTCTGGCACCTACCTTGTTCTCACTGAAGATGCAATTGAAAATTTTGTTTGCCATTGTCTTAGTTTCCTGTTGCTATGACCAAAGAAATATTTTACTTTTGCTCAGAGTTTTGGATTACCGACCCTCATTGTGGGAGGTCTCCATGGAGGATCAAGTTATCAGGTCATATGGCATCACGAGTCAAGATGCAGAGACGCATCCTTGTACATACTGCTGCTCTCCTTGTAGCTGGGTTTGGCACTCAGCTGAGAAATGATGTTGTCCTCCTCAGTGGAACTAAGAAAAATCCCTCTCAGGAATTCCCATGTGTCAATCTAATTCAGACGGTCTCTCATATTCCAGGTGTTCCCACATCCTTTCAGGTTGACAACTGACAATAACCACAAGAGGCACAAGAGTAAAGTATGGCTCACTCGTAGCACACAGGCCATAGAACCAAGCCCTGTGTGCTCTCAGCTTTGCTCTGATACCAACCCTTGTAAAGTCAACATATTCTTATCTCTACAATAAAGGTGAATATAAAGATCTCCTGACTCTAAAAATTTTTTATAAGAATTAAAAGAAATATACACATCCACTTCCTTAAGCAACTCTGTATCCGTACTAAGCACTTACTAAATGTTAGCCGTTAGTATTATTATCTACATAAGGGACTATGCACATTGTCTGGCACCAGCTTCTTTGACATAATCTACTCATTCTGGTAGGACGTTGAATTGAGGAGAAAGCAGAGGCAGAGAACAGCAGTATATGATTTACACACTAAAATATATTAGCAGATATTGATTTGGTTTAGAATAATAGGTGAACACATTCATGTATATATACATTCATATTTTTATTTTTTTGAAACTTTTACATATGTACTCATCTGTGTGTAAATACATCTGAGGTGGTACTGAGATCAGGTTCTACGTTCTGCTAAATTGCTACATACTGTGTAAAAGTATGGCTTCTATGTCTGTGCCTTATCCTGAGAAACCCTCATTTTATAAGCAATGTTTGACTTAATCTTGAACAACGAGCATGATTCAGCTACCCTAGTGGACACGTGATCAGTGCCATCTACCTGAGGCATCAGATACATGAGGCATAGACTGATAAGTACCTTATACCTGAAAGTAGAAAGGGGGCCACTCTACAATTTTTAAAAGTTATTTTGAGAATTATATAAGTGGTATCAGAATTCTAACTTATATAAGATATAAGAGTGCACATTATGGGCAATAGAGCCCAGAGCACTGAAGGTAAAATTGAATATAGTCCTGACCTACAATGTGCAATGTGAACTCAGGATTGCTACCATGATCCCAGTCAAATGTCCCTTCATGCCATTCTTAACGCTTCTGTGTCCTCTTAGGCTTTCAGGATCACAGTTAGAGAAAGGGATGTGATAGAGTTGTCATTTGGCTGAGTGTATTTGCTCTATTGTTTGTTTCCAGTATAGATGCAAACTTTCTTTTCCAGATCCTACCTTCTGGTGATGTCAGGGGCTCAAGGGGCTCTGATGCCCCTCTGGAAAACAAACCCTCTGTCCATCATACAGTTTGAGGTTCAAATCAATCATATATAAATCTTTCTATATCACATGGATTAGACCAAAATTTCACAGATGTTTGCAGTCAGAGAAACCTTACAGTATCATTAGGCAGACTCTGTGAAATATGAATCCAGAGGTCTTATCTGGTCATGGAGAAGATGACACAGCAAGCCAGGAGAAGCGTCGTTTGCTCAGCTTACTTCCTTTAACCACAGTGTCCAGAAGAGGGTGAAGAATCAACTTGAATTAGGGAAATAATGCTCACCACCTCATGGATCCTTGAATACAGAGAAGTAATGGGAATACAGGGAGGTGTTAAGTAAGAGATACTACAAGGATTGGGTTTTCCAAGGAAAATCTAGGAAGATATGTGAGATTATGGTTGGACTTCAAAGGAAGAATGAACTGGATATGAGAGAGTCCACAATTACTGTTGATCGCAGATGTAAAAATTATCATAATGATATAATGCCTTACCCAGGAAACTTGCAACCTTAGTACGTGGTCAATTTTATCTTACAGCCTTCATGGGATACATGAAATACTGGCACTGGAAGAACTTTAGAACTCTGTCCTCCCATGGCTAACTCAGATTTTTTTCTCAAATTTGGATGTCTGGGTTAGTATAAAGTGGTACGGCTCTATTGGGTACAATGGGAAGAATATGAGGGAAAGATAACATCTCTGAGAAGCAAAGTAGACAGCTGTCTGGCAAAGAACAGATCCCTTAGGCCTCTCCCTGTACCTGTCCAAGCCAGCAACCTCTGATGGAGTAAACAGCGGTTGCTTCCCACAAACAACAGAGTCTACCAAGTTCGTCTCAGAGTGGAAAAGTAACTGGATCAAAGAGACAGGCAGAGCGGATGCCTCAGGAAGGGAGAAGAGAATGGAGGATACATCATGTGGATCCAGTAATTTGCTGTAAGAATAAATGCTCCCTTAGGCAAGAAGAGTGAAGTTTATTGATTTTATATTAGTGGATGCTAAGAACAATGATTAAGATTGAGAAGAAAACATCCTGCTCCCTGAAGGAGACTCAAAATGAGGCCTCTAATGTTCCGGGCTCTTAGATGAGCATGGATAATGATCTCTATATTTTATTCTCAGTGTCATGTAAGCAATGAGACCTGCCTTCTGGAGTTGAAGAATGCTCCACTGTTTTCTGTAGAAAAGATTGTATCCGTATGTAGCAGGCACACCAGTCTTTCGAAAGTCGGAAAGTTGATTTCCCCTTGGGCTTCCTGTTGGCTTGAACCTTTGATAGTGCTTGGAAGCCAAGTCCTGGTCCCAGAGTCATCCATAGCCAGCTCAGCCTCAGAGGACTGCTGTGACAACCTTTATGAAAAGCCAAATGCGCCTCTAGCAACCCTCCAAGGACATATGATCAGCAGGTGGGAACCCAGGGTGGAAGAAAGAGACCACTTGACCGATGCCTATATTTATTGCACAAGAAAAGATGGCATGCCCACTTAGGAAGACTTCATAAAAACATGAAAATAACCTCATTGTTCTAATTTAAAGTACACCATCTGGGCAGAGAAATCATTATGGGAAGCACATCAGAATATTTTAAAGAAATGAGGCAAGGCTAGGTATGTTTCCATTCATAAAAATCTCTCCTGTGTGGTCATGTCTGCTCACAACACACACACACACACACACACACACACACACAGGCACACATAATGCTAAGCTTTCTATAATTAATTGTCTTCTGTAGAGAAAGCTCCATTTATTTGGGATGCCACTAAACAAGTGAAATACAAATTACAAATGACATTGATATGCTCATAATCACTCTTTCCTGGCTGCCAGAAATATTCTCTGAGAGGAACCTGAATTTCTACAGATGGCAAGGAAAAAAAATTGAAGCCCGCAGAACACACCATTATTCCTGAGAGACGTTCAGTTCATTAGTTGAGGCAGCCAAGTTTTCAGGAGCCACATCTGATCAGCAAATGGGAAATGAGCAAGAGTATAAATTCCCAGCAAACCAAATCATTAACATTTGCTGCTTGCATCTTAGAAACACAGTAAATCAAATGTGTCATCATTTATCAAGACAAAATATCATTACTAATTGGGATTAATTTGCTGCTGTGGGATTGCTGACCTTTGCTGAAAGAAAATAAAACTGCTCGTTAGCTGTCTTCATTTAATTTTCCTTGAAGGAAAGAGGGAGAAAGGCAGTCTGTCTTGTGGAGGGAGGTGAGGTGGGTGTTACCTTCCAAGCAGCTCCACGTTCTAGAGTCCTGTGGTGCCTACTGATATACCCTTGTCAATGCAGGATTCGGTATTCTGAGTACCTGTCCTGGGATGACAGTACCTCTGCCTGTCATTGTAACTTAGTAGAGTGTTTAATATAATGACTAAGAAAACAAGACTCTCAAAATCAGCATGAGCAAAACTAACGTGAATTCACAGTGGCTGGAGCAGAAAGCACAGGTCCTGCACAGGTCTGCACCCAGTCCTCTGTATATACATTATGACATCCTGTTTAGTATTTTTATGGGACTTGTGACTGTGTTAATGAGTAGGTCTCTAATTATTATCCCTTTTCTTGGACTCTTTTCCTTCTGCTGGTTTGCCTTATGCAAATCTGAGGTGATAGTTTTTGTTTTATTTTATGGAATATTTTTTATATTAAGGAAAATGGATGAATGAAAACCTAGCCACTAAAGTAAGGCTAACAATTGAACTTCATTTCTACCTGCTGGGAGACAAGAAATCAGCTTCCTCTATAGAGTGACATTGGGTATACCAATGACTCCACATAGACCTTGCGTTCAGGAGTAGCTGGCCAACCTATAACGGACTACACAGTGTGTGTGTGTGTGTGTGTGTGTGTGTGTGTGTGTGTGTGTGTGT
>LOJH01011436.1:11750-33208 GCA_001685095.1 Ellobius talpinus
TGTGTGTGTGTGTGTGTGTGTGTGTGTGTGTGTGTATGTGTGTGTGCATGTGAGTGTGTGTGTATGTGTGTGATTTTATTTTCTTACAGTTTGGTGTCTGTTTTTCTTTTGCCCCAGGTTTTATTTTGTTGTTTTTATGGGGGGGTTATTGTTGTATTGGGTTTCGGTTTGTTTTTTGAGGAAGAACTTAATGTAGCATGGGTAAGGAAGGGGAGATGATATGGAAGGACTTAGAGGAGGAAAATAATATGAAATTAAAAATGTAAAACATAACTCTTAAGAAAAGAGTGACTAGAAAACATTCAGTAATATGCTATCATGTTCAAAGTCAAATGATTTACTGATCATAAGGGCTGAAACACAGAAGAGGAAATACATCCCAGAAAACAAACCCAACAATCTGTGGATCTGTGATTCAAACACAGAGTGTTTCTACTTATCTCCGCCATCTGTGTTCATTAGTCTGTGTTGATTTTAGCTACCAGTAGAGATAAATTAGAGAGGGTGGAGGAAGGAGCCATGCTATCAAGCAGTGTAGGATGCCATGGGGACTTTGAAGACACTCTCATATGCCTGAAGTAATAGGGGCTAGGCAGTAGCTCATTAAATGTGTGAGGTTGAGTAATCCACAGCACTGGGAAACGAATGGTGTGAAAAAAAAACAACTTGAAATGATTTGCTTAAGGGTCCTACTGATATTCCTGTCAGTGCTGGCCACTGCCCAGGAGACATCAAAGAGAATTCTGGACCACAAGAGAAAAGGAGGGTAGGCCAAGACTATCACATAAATCAGTACAAATCCTCAGTCTCTTGTCAGACTGTTTTGAGAATTCTCCAATCTCGAAATCCCCAGAGCCTTTTATACTTTCTCTTCAAAATGAGTTGATATTTGGAGAGATGGAAGTATATTCATGCTCACATAGAAACATACAAAGCTATTTTCTCATCTTATTTACAAAAAAATTCTTTGTAGTATTTGTGGTCTGTGGATATGATTATCATTCTTTAAAAAAGATGTGTGAAAGTGAAAGCCAGGCAATGGTGAAGCATGCCTTTAATACCAGCACTCAGGAGGCAGAGGCAGAGGCAGGCAGATCTTTGTGAGTTTGAGGCCAGCCTGGTCTACAGTGCAAGTTTCAGGAATGGCTCTACAGCTACAGAGAAATGCTGTCTCGAAAAACAAAACAACAACAACAACAACAAATGTGTGAAGAGGCATATTGTAGGTAGGTGTGAAGATTGAGTCAGAGATGACTCAAATCAGGTCAACCACCTTAAATCACATGTGAGTGAATTATCAATTGATAATTATCAATTATCAATTCAAATGAAGTTTGCCAAATATGTCGTTCTACAATCTAGTGTTCTAGAGACTCTTGGGAAATATGCTTATGAATGGGCTCATGTGAAGCAAAAGGACTGTGAATTAATGGCACGGCAGTGTCTGATACAGCTAATTTTCAAAGAAATGTGGAGTAGGAGAGAGTCCAATGGCTCTGACTTCTCTGTTCCTGCAAGGCAAGTCCAAGGACAGCTTACCTTGAGCAACTGAGTCAAAGACTTTTTGCTAAGAAAATTAGTTTCTGTACCAAAATTTTCATCAGCTTAAGATGGGTTCATTGCTGATTTCTTTTGGTGCTACAAAAAATCTAATTTTTAGTACTGCCATTGGAATTTCCAGGTGACCATGCTCAGTCTAAACAAGTTGCCACCTTCTTGACCTTTACTTCTTTTTGACTATTTTTTACTGTTTATTATAACTGTGACTCCACTGTGGGACAAAAGAAGACTATAGGTGTTTTATTTGAGAGTGACAAAATCTGTATGCATACTTACCCAAGACAACATTATACAAGCATGTTAATTTATAATAAAATTATACCAATCCAGATATTAATCTGTAAAATGAAATAGAGAAAAATACTTTAGCTAGATATATGATCTGTCATAATGTCATTTGTATTTCCTGCTCCTTCTAGGACCCACAAGTTTCAGTTAACAATGTACTGGTTTAGGTTCTTTGATTTCTACACTCATATTATGTAAATGTTAAGGGTTATAAAAATTAAAGGCATCACAAAATATCATTTAAAACTCCATAATATATTCTAATGTCACAGTGAAGACAGTTTTACTAAATCCTTTAACAGGACAAATATTAAAAAAAACTTTCAAAATTGTATTGGCTGCACATTTCTAGTAGAGTGTTGTTAGTGTTTCCTAGCTTAGAACTAGGTATTAGCTGTGACTTATGGGATCTTCTGGAGGGGCCAGTTGGGTGCTACACATGGGATAAAGGCCAGTTTTACTTTGAGAGAGTAGACAAAAGGTATCGATCTCATAGTATACAGAACAAAGAAGAAACTTTGGCAGGAGGTTATGCATGCTACTCCTCTATGTATTGCCATACCATACATAGTCCTTTATGAGTTAATTCTTCCCGTATCCATATTTACACCCTGACGAAGGAGTTGGATCTTCAGTTCTGTTCTAGGCCTAGAGAATCTTCTGTCTAGACATCTGTTGGACTTCTATTACACTAAAGTAAGCACATATTCCCACATAAGTATTTCAAGAATACAGGAAATAATCTTTTTATTTGCAGCCAAATGGATGAGACTAGAAGCTTAGGTGAAATAAGGTAGGCATAGAAAGAGAAGGCCTGTGTGTGCTGGTTCATCTGTGGAAGTGATTTTTAGGAAGGATAGAGAAGAGGGGAGGGTGCAGGGGGGGCTTGGGTAACAATTGCCAAAGCCCACTTATGGGGGAAGTAACTTCCAATGTTCTTAGAAAAGTCAAGTGTCTAAAGTTTCTAAGAGGCTCCTGCATAATTTGGAAGAACTAGAAGGAAGAGAGGAGTTCAAAGACTCCAAACAGAAATGATATATGTTCATGATATATGATATATGATAAATGATATATGCTAATTTCCTTCATTTGATATGCTCATCTACATATATAACTATGCATGTATGTTTATTGTATATGTATTAAATTACCACACAGAAAACTATAGTTATGCATAGTTGCATGTCAATTAAACATAACACATACATAAATAAAAGGAATTTAACACTTTATGACTCTGAAGTTTTCACGTTTCTTGGAATAAGAGTATTGCCCAGGGATATACTTTGTTTTGCTTTGCTTAAGTTTGAGTTTTCTCCCTGTGATTCTACCTTAAAAAAGAAGAGAAAGAAACATGAAAAGTGTATGAGCTCTGCCTCCCCAGAACCAAAATTTTGAAGGTCAATAACTAATTCTACATATACCCAGTTCCTATAGGACCCCACAATCCTTCCCAAGCATGTGTTCTTTAAAATAAAGGGAAATACACTTGAGATCTAGCTTTATTGCATAGTAGTCTGATAGAATACAGGAAATTATTTTAATATTCCTATTTTTGTTGAAGCTTGTCTTGTGTCCTAATATTATGAGATCAATTTTGTAGAGAGTTCCATGCAATGTTCAGAGGATTATTTTATTTTGTTTTGTGTTTGGGTGGCATTTCTGTATGTGTGTGTGTGTGTGTGTGTGTAAGCATGTGTTATGCAGGTAGCTACATCAGCATAGTATTAATTGCTATGCCATACACAGAAGATAGTGTTCTATTAAACTTCTCTTTAACCTTCAGCTCTTCAGTCTTTCCACCAACTCTTTTGTGACATCCCTAGGCCTTGGAGAGTATAATATATATGCCTCATTGAAAGAGAAAAAAGTCACTTGTTTTTAGTACTTTGACTAGTTGTGAGTCTTCTTTTAACCATCACTCTCTATAAAAAGAAGCTTCTCTGACCCAGACTGAGAGCAGCACCAAACTATGCGTATACATATAGATCAATAGTAAGAGTGCAATTTGGACATATTAATTTAGGGAAAAACAAATAATAGTACATTATTCTCTAGTGCCCATAACCTTCTCAATCAAGTAAAAAGCACTGATACTTTATGCATTTATTTTTATGGGTGGCAGACCCTCACACTAAGCAGAAAGTGGTTGATTATTCTTATAACAGTCGTGACACTCTTGTATTAATGGACTCATTTTGCCTGGCACAGCAGAATTACAGCACACAGGACCTTATCTGGAAGAGTCCATTGATGACTTTTTTCTCCTAATAGTTTTCAGAGCAATGTGACTGATAACCAATAGGAAGAAAGTTTGCAACTCCATTCCAGCTTAATTCCTGCACGCCCTCTATCCGATGTCTATGGTATCTTCAGCTGGAAAATCTTACTATCCAGTTCTGGTGAGTGAGCACAGTAATAATATCTTGTGTTATTTGGAGATCCTCTGAAGGCTCTCTGGCCAACAACTCATAGGGAGGTACCCCACACCTCACACTGAAATTTTGATTTAAATAAAAATTTTAGTAAGCTTATACAGTTAGGTTAACATAAATTTTCTCATAAATTCTTAGGTTAAGGTAGCTTCCCCCAACATCTACCTTTCCTGATCCTTCCACTCCATTCTCATGTTAACCACTTCTGGTTTCCCGCACCTTCTGTGATTTAATACCATATATGCTTCGCTTGCTCCTATCCAAACCACATCTCATGGATAAATTTTTTCATAGTAGAGACTGGAGGGCCAATTATGCATGATCATATTGTATGCAAATAAAACTAGTTTGAGTTTTTTTTCCTATTTATACTCCTTTATTAGCTTCTCTTTTCTTTTTGCACTAGCTAACTCAAGGTATAATATTGAATAATATTAGAGGAAATAGATGCCATATCTTTCTGATTTTAAAGGAAAAACTTCACATTCTTCCCATTTAGATGATGTTGGTTATGGGTTTGCCAAATATATACTTTTCTATATTGATCTATATCTCCTTTATCTCTAGTGTCTCTATGGTATTTTGTCGTAAAAAGATGCTGGATTTTTTTCAAAGGCCTTTCTGAGTTTGTGTGATAATTGGCCTCAAAGGCTTTTAGTGCTGAATACCCTTTAATGATTTATGTGTGATAAACTATCCCTACATCTCTAGAATGAAGCCAAATTAATCTTGCTGGATGATGTGTTCTTGAATTTTGTTTGTTAATTTTTTCCTGTGAATTTTGGTATCCATGTTTATCATTGAAATTGGTATGTTTGTTTTTCATTTCTCCTTGTATCTTTGTGTTTGGCATCATTATAATGCTGACATTGTAGGAAGAAACTGAAGCTTTCCCTTCTTATCTATTTTCTAAAAAATACTTTAAATGCATATGTGTTTTGCCTGCATGTGTATCTGTGACTCCTTGTACATTCAGCACCTACAGAGGCCAGAAGAAAGCATTGGAATCTCTGGAAGTACAGGCACAGACAGATGTGAGCTCCCAGATTAGTGCTGGAAATTGAGTCCACGTCCTCTAAAGATTATCAAGTGCTCTTAATTGCTGAGCCACCCCTCCACTCCAATCCCCTTCTTTTTTGTTTTGGCCGAATAATTTGAGAATTATTTGTTTCCTTTGTTCTTTAAAAAAATGGCACAATTCTACAGTGAATTCATCTAGACCTTAGGTGTTTTTTTAAGGCAGAATGTTTTAAATTATTGTTGCAGTCTCAGTGTAAATTTTTTGTTTAAGTTTGATTTGCCTTTGGTATGTGGTATGCATAAAGAAATTCATAAATTTCTTTCAGATTATCCAATATGATAGGATACAGGCTTTTAAGGTATATCTTTAACATTTTCTGGATTTCGTTTGTATCTATTGTAATATTTCCTTTTTTCGCCTCTAATCTTACTAATTTCATTTGATTCTTTTGACTAACTTGAATAAGTGTTTTTATATTTCATTTATCTTTTCAAGAGGCTAACATGTAATTTTATTGGTTCTTTTTATTGTTTCTATTTGATGACTTGTTTTTATGATTTCTTTTTGTCTACTATGTTTTGGGTTGGGTTTTGTTTGTCTAAGGGCCCATAACTGTCTTATTTATGTGAGATAGCTCCAATTCTGTACTGCAGACATTTACCATTATAAACTTCCCTATAGGGCTGCCTTCATAATATTCAAAAGGATTCATTATGACTGTTTCATTTTCAGTCAATTATAGAGACTTTTTTAGTTCCTTCTTTATTTCTTCAGGGACCCATTCATCATTCCATAGTGCATTGTTTAATTTCTTTTTTTTGTCTTTTCATGTGCTGCTGCTATTTCTAGTTTCATTTCACTCTGATCTGATAGAATTCAAGACATTACTTATTTTTTTTTCTTGTGTTTGCTGTCTTGTCTACCAGTGTGTGGCCTACTTTAAAATGAGTCATATGGGCTTCTAATGTGTATTATGTCATGTTTGAATGTAAACTTCTGTAGATGTATGTCAATTTGTTCTATGGTGTCAATCATTTAACTTGTTTTTTTTCTCTAATTTTAGTCTAGATGATCTCTTTATTGTTGAAGGTTGAAATATTGAAATCACTCATTAGTATTGTGCTGTTACTAATCTGTGACTATATCTTGTTCTCTTTGTTTTAAAAATTAGGGGCACTTATATTTGCTACATATGTGTTTAGAATTATAATGTCCTCTTGAGGGATTATGCCTTCAATCATTATGAAGAGGTTTTCTTTGTCATTTTCAATAAGTTTTATTTTGAAGACTATTTTGTCTTGGGTAGGATTAGGGTAGTAACATATGCTTGTTTCCTAGTTCCATTTGCTTGGAATACCTTTGCCTATTATTTTATTAGTATTTATTTATCTTTGATGGTAAGATGTGTATCTCAGAAGCAACAAAAAGAAATGTCCTGTTTATTTTGACTGGGAGCTTGAGATCTTGAGTATTAAGAATTGTTATTGAACAATATGCAATATGTATTAATTCCAGATTCTTTAATATTTTAACGAAAGGTGTTTTCTTTGTGTTTTTAATTTTATTTGTTTTTAAATCAGCTCTGTTAATTCTCTAAAGATTTTTCTTATAGGCTCTTGGATGTGTTTATAGAATCCTTCAGTCTGTAGTATTTCTTCTAATATTTCTGTAGAGCTGGCATATCAGTCATAAATTACTTTAGCCTGTTTTTGTTTTGTTTTGTGAATATGTGTTTTGTGCCTGTTTGTTTTAATTCAAGAAAGTCCTTCTTTCTCCTTCAATTACAACAGATATTTGTTGAGGATTACAGTAATGTGCATTGGCAGTGATGGTTTTTCAGAGCTGAAAATATCTTTTAACTCCTTCTGAATTTTAAACCTTCCATTGAAAAACCGACTCTTAGTCTGATGAGCCTGCATTCGTATGTAATTCAAATGTATTCTTGTTACCATTTTGTATATTAAGTGTTTTGACTATCACATGTCTTGCAGAATTTCTTTTCTGATTATGCCACTTTGCTGTTGTGTGTACCTCATACATGGACAAGCTTCTCTTTCCAAAGACTGATAATTTTCTTCTATAATCTTATTGAAGGTGTACCCACATCTCTGATATGGGATTCTTACCCCTTTTTCTATGCTCAAAGTTCAGAGTTTAGTCTATTTTATCTATTTTGTCTACCTCAAAAACCTTGCACATTCCATTCAGTCATTAAAAACAAAAGAAGAATGATCATTTTCTTTTATTACATAATTAAATTCCTCTACCTTGTTTTCAAATCTTGCTATTTTGACCTCCCTGAAATCCATTCTTTTGATATAGCCTTTCATAACATGAGGGCTGGTTTTGTTGACTTGCTAAATTTTTCATTTGCTTCCAGATTCCTTTATTTTTTTCTTTAATATTTATCTTTCTTTATTAATCTTATTTATGTATCCTGAATTAACTTAATTTTATTCAGTTATTTTTTCATGCTCTCTTGAAATTCATTCAGGAGTTTACTCTTATCATCTGTAAATTCATTCAGGTGCTTATTACTGTCTTTAATCGTGTAAGCATGTTTATAATTTTTCTTTGAATTATTTATCTTGAATTTCACCTAAATGTGTCTCATTACAGATCATTATTCTTGGATTGGTAACTTGGGAAGAAAACGCATTGACTTGTTTTTTTCCTTGTTATTTGGGTTTTTAAAATGAGACAGGCATTTGAAGTTAGTTCATTGGTTGAGCCTTAATGCTACACCTGGGTTGAGTGAGATGGGGTTTGAATGTGATTAGGCTAGGAACTAGTGACAGGGTTGTGTGTTATGGGACTTTAATATCACAAAGTGCTGGTTATAGTTCCCATGATCCAGTAATATTCTGGAGATGTGTAGGTGAAGACAGTTACAGGTCTTATTCTCTGATCTATAGGTTTTGTAGAAACATGTCATGAGTCCCAGCAGGTGATTCTGACTTTACACTGAGTTGGTCCTAGTTCTATGCCTTCTGTTTTCTTTCATGGCTACTACAGTTTAAGATCTTCTACCCCAATCTATCGTTCCTACTAAAATATTTTGAGCAAACTTTTTATGTGGTATAAAACAATCATTTAAGTTTATTATTTTGCATATGTTTATACAGTTTTCCCCACATTACTTATTGGAGATATTTTCCTTTTTTATTATATCTCTTAGCATCCCTTGTTGAAGTTAATTTTACATATTAGCATGAGTTTCTTTCTTAGTTCTCTTTTATGCTGTACTGATCTTCATACCAATACTGTAGTATTTTGATTATTGGCATTGCTCACAGAAGTAGATAAAAATACAAATCCAATAGAAGATGGGAACAAAACAGAATTCCCCTACCCCTTAAAAAAATCCAATGGAATCTTGAGAAAAAGAAACCAATTTTGAAACTTCACAATCTCTTATGCTATATTTCTCCGTTCTACACTATGCCATTCCCAAATAGCACTGGGATTAGTCATATGCCTCACTGCAGCCTATAATATTCTGTGGCATTGTTGCTGATAAGGAAGAGGACTCATTGTTCCATTGCTCTGTAGATGATCATTTCCTTCTTCATCAAGTACCTTATAGCTCGTTATTCTCTTCTGTATTATGGGGAAAAGAATAGCACATGTCCACCTTTGCCTATGCAGATATATACAAATGTATCCTATACCTTAAGCTAGACTTTACATTCTATGGACAATTATCATATTAGCTTGCACATTCAACTCATTGAAGACAATCGACATTTTTAGGTTTCTGATATTTGCTGTTTATTTTTTAAACCTTGAATGGCATTTTGTTCTTGGAGTCTATAAAGCCACAAGAAATTCTTGTTGATAGTTTGAGCCTATATTGTAACTTCAGTTGGCTAAGATCGATCTACTCATATCTCAGGGATAGAGGAAAATTAATTTCAATATAAACCCTTACCTAATCTGAGACTCTCCATATATCTGCAATGAATGTTATTAAAATCTGGCAGGTGGGAGGAGTTTATTTTCTGTTGAACAGTTTGTCATTGTCCCAGGGTAACCAATCACGTCTTTGCTTCATTCTTTTCCATCTTTAAGGTAATGATCCTTGAATTCATAACACCTCCTGCCTCAAGGTAATGATCCCTAAATTCCTATTTTCTTTCTATTTGCTCACTTTTCCAGTATGTGTTTTCTTTAAGACAGCTTGTTATTTTTTGTTCTATTGGTTCTATTTCTATCTTGGATTCTCTTTCTATTTAACATAATTGAAAGTTAAAAAAAATATTGGTGATTGAGTAAATTCTATGTACTTCAAAACTTCTACTTAGATTTGAAAACTATTTCTTCTCCAAAATCATGCTTCTGCTTTGCAACTGGGATAACCCACAGGAAACCGATACACTGATGAGAAGAGATTGAGCTGCCACTCCAGCACGCCTACCACCACACCCTCTTCCTGTAACTCAAGGATGAAATGACATTATTTATTGTGTTTTGCTATAACACTCCAGATTTAGCTCCAGAGGGCTGAACTTCATCTAAACAAGGTCTTTTGTCCCAAATTCATGTTTATGGTAGCATAAAAATCCTGTAAAAGCAACAGGAAGGTAGGAAATGATACCTTTGAAATATCATAGGGGAATCTTGGCAGCAATGAAATGTGCTCAGTCAGTCTTCCAAGCAGATATAAAGCTGTTCCTCAGAGGGATAGACAGGTTTACAGTGTTAGTGATGCTGATTAGGCTTCGAATGAGGGCTACTCACACAGAATCACAGAACACTTCATGGAGCAATCCTTTAAGACACAAAAGTCTAGAAATATACCCTGACCTATATTTTTCTTCTTTGTTTTTCTCCATTAGGTGCTCAGTGATTTAATTACCAGCACTATGTTAATAAAGATTATAAGCTAAGGATCCAAGAATTAGAATTAGTATTAAAAGAGTTTGTATAGAAAAATAATTTCATTTCATATAAAACTCTGCATTTCTCATTTGTCTTTTTTATTTTATAATAGGAGCACCAGGAAAATCCAAAGCCTATATTACCATAAAACAACAGGAAATTTTGCTGAGCAACAACTTCATAATTTTGATGAACTCTTGACTAATTACCCACAATCCTACAATATCTTAATTTGTTCTATTTCGGCCATTTGAGTAATGAACTTGAACTCTGATGATACTATTTCAGCCTAAAATCTTGTGAAAACTATGGGCTTACAGATGATAGTTTACAAATTAGCTGTATCAGTCTCTGTAGAAAAGGAGGAGGATAGGCCACTGATCATGGTACTAAATCCTGCTCCAGAGTTTAATAGGTCTCTAGTGACTTGGAAAATAATGAGATGAATGCTTTCTCCGGTCCAGATATAAACATGATAAACCTGGCTGTTAGGCTATTATCCTATGTGCTGCACTGCAAGGTGGGAGAGTGAATGAGAACATACTATAGAAGGGTGAGTCTCACTCTTACCCAGGAAAGAAGGCGACATCTGGCCAAAGTCACAATTCTATTAATCTAAACTCTTATTGTGTCTAGGACTTTATTACATAAGCATGGCTGACGCTTTTCTTATCATGAGACTTCTCTAGCAATGGCAAATGGTACCCACATTATAGACCAGAGATAAAATTAGTTGGCCATTTCTTTGAAATAACTAGATTATCCAGTGAGTCATGGATACATAAGCTAAATGCAGAGACCTCCACATCAAATTCATGTGCCAGCGGGACAATATTTTATCTTACCCACTCAGACAATGTGACATGAGAAACACACAACATTATGCTCTCCACAGTGATAAGCATTCTCAGGTAACAAATAATGGACTGTTCATCTCACACTAGATGTTATGTGGAAGGGGTGTCAGCTATTCTGATGGGTGATAGGTCTAACCTGGCTCAACTTCTTCTGTCTACTTGCTCAGCCTCATCACAATACAAACAACACATGCAATATAAATGACTGTTAAAAATGTGCCTGTGAAGAAAGTTTCCATAAGTTACAGGCAACGTGACATGGAAAAGTTTGAAAGCAGGACTGTGAGCATGAGTTAACTGTTGATGAAATTTTGGGCCATAGCCAAGAGTTCTAGTCAGCCTTTTTACTTACATTGCCTAGTTTTGAAAACATGTTCCTCCAGGGATAGTCAAGTAAGCACTCTGTCTGCCTTGGGTGAGCATGGTCTGTACCTTTGAATGAGTCAATTGGTCAATATTTGACTATCTTTAAGTATATTATGATAACAGTAAGTTTCATAGCTTTGGAAGGTTGATGTTGCTAACACAGCAAACCTGCTACATGGTTTAAAGGTGTCTTTGAGAGGGAGACTGAGTCTTTAAAAAGTAGCTGCTATTAGGCAGAGTACCTGTATGCTAGCCTAAAAGCAAGTTGAAATTCTTCCAAGTGCAATGTAATGAAAATTTACTGGACTGCAAACTTCCAAACCAGTTTCAACATCCTATGAATATAGGACCAATGCTGTCACAGTGCTATCCTGCTACTGAATATCCGAAGGCACTGTCACATATGGATAAAATTTCCAGGTTTGTGTCTTAACTTGTATCACACCACAGGAAATGTTACTCCCTATTCCCATCTGGCAGTCCAAGAGTAGAAGTTACTATTATCAATATAAAATGCAACCATATGTTCTTAGTATGCTCTTAGAGTATGAAAACTGCGGTTGGAACCTACAAATAACCTGTCACCGCTCCTGACGCTGTGAGTTGTTCCTTCCATAGAAAGAAGCTGGCTGTGAAAGTCGCATGAGAATATCTTAATATTCTTCCTGTAAATCCTCTATAACATCTTCTTTGTTTTGTTTTATTTTGCTTTGCTTTGTCTTCTTCCCCTCTCCTCTTCTTCTTTTGCCCATAAATCATGCTGTATCCTCAACACTCTTCAAATTGCATTTAAGATATTATTCTATAGGATACCAATTATTGGTGATATTTCATATTGGATGTTTGGGGAACGTAGGTGGATTTTAATAACTATTCTTCTAGGGAATTGTTGAATGCCAATATTCCTGAGAGGAGACTGCTCAACACACGGATAAACAGCCCACAGGGAATTCAAGAGAATGATTTTCACAGTACTTTTACTTTTTTTGCTTGAAAATAGTCTCATTCTGGGCAAGTATTCTCTAGTCTCCAGTGTGCACCTGATTCGTTAGTCTTGTGAAGAGATCGTTTAGATAAGTGCCTATAAAACAAACATAGAAAAGGAAGAAAGAGGCTCAGTGTCCTTGCAGTGTGACTACAAAATGATTGTATAAATTGTATTTTTGAAACTGGTAAAACGGGTATTATTATTACAGTTATTTAAAATATTTAATAAAATTATATAGCTGTTTCAATTTACAATATTTAAAATACCCAAAATTAAATTACTTAGTCAGAAGCTACAGTACATATACAAACTCATGGAAATGAAAAAAACACACTATAGAATGATGAAAGAGCCACTGAAAAAAATCAAAAAATAAATATATTCCTACAATTGCATGCAAATGAAAGTACAACAAATCCCATGCGGTACAATAAAATAGAACTAAGAACTAGACTTTTAAGTATAAAAACTTGGATATAAAATATTCAGAAAAATCTAAAATAAATACATTAATAATAACAGTAAGGTTTAGAAAAAACAAGAAGAAACTAAACCCTAAATCAGTAATTAGAAAATTAACAAAACTAAGAACTAGACTCATAACTACCAAAACTTACATATAAAATATTCAGAAAAAATCTAAAATAGCTTAATATTAACAGTAGGGTTTAGAAAAAACAAGAAGAAATTAAAACCTAAACTAGTAATTTGAAAATTAATTAATCAATATCAAAGCAGAAATTAATGAAATGGAAACATACAAATAAAAACCCTTACAAAAATAAATTAATGAAACAAAGACTTGATTCTTTGAAAAGAAAAGCAACACCAACAAACCCTGTCAAATATCAAAAGAAAGAAAACAAAGACCCAAGTTAATAAAGTTAAGGGTTAAAAAAATGGACATTAGCAACAGACAACACTGAAATTCATAACAATATTAATCATATCTTAAAAACTTATATTTCATGAAATTGAAAACAATTTAAAGAATTTGATTTATTTCTACATACATAAGGCCTACCAGTATGAGACAAATAACATCAATATATCTATAGCAAGCAAAAAGATTAAAATAGTAACTATAAAGCAAACATGAATTTCTCAACTTTTAGTTTTTCAGATCAACATTGATTTCACTACTGAAGTCTATCAGACATTCAAAAAATGAGTACCAATGCTTCTCAAACTCTTCTGTAGATAGGAAGAAAATGGATTCTACTAAACATTGTTATCAAAGTCATTATTATATGATACTAAAATAAAATAAAATAAAATCCTCAAAGAAAATTGTGAGTAAAGACTAGTCCCAACAATGAATATAGATTTAAAATACTTGTAACAAAACGCTTACAAATCAAGTTTAAGAGCACATAGAAAAGTTCAAAAAATCATTCGCCTTGGTTGGGTTTGCTTCATCCTTGAGATGCATAGATGGTTTACCATATGCAAGTTAATTAATTAATTAATGCCATATACTCTTATGCTAGATAAAAAAAATCATGTTTACTTCAATAGATACAGAAAATGCCAGGGTAGTCAGGCCAAAATTTCTCAAATATAAGTGAGTGAAATATGAGCTATCCACATGATACAATCTCATTCCTCATCATTTTCATTCTGTAATTCTAGAACATTCTAGCAGGCCATGATTACTGAATTTATGCATCAACACTGTCTCTTTCTGTATTTTGATCTTGGGCAAATCTTTTGAGCAATTTTGATGATTTGCACACCTGGAAAGTATGAACTAACCACATCTATGTCAAGAAGATACTGAGGGAATCATTGATCCAATATAGGAGAAATTTTATTATAACTTCTTAGACACCATAATACAGACTGTCTTTTTATAGGATTTTCAGTGCTACCTTTTGTAACATCTCAGCTTCTGTCCCAATAATATTTCTAGCTGAACATTGAGATATCACCCTTTACAGTTTCAATCAACAAGACAATTCTAATAATAACACATTACTAAGCCTTTAGATGCCCAGGAAAAATTCTCTAGACGTACCTCCAATTAAGTCTTTTATTCAATATTGGGTTTACTAAGTTCTGTGGACATGCTATTCAGAATCTTCCTCATAGCTGGTGCTTTCAAATTCAAGATATTCTCAACTGCCCCCTTTGCTTTCAACATGCCTGGAATCTGTTGAATAAGGACTCAGACTTCATACAATTGTTATAAGTACTCATGACATTTATCTCAGAAAACTTTTATTCTGTTAAAAGATTATATAAAATATTTCTCTTTTTGGTTTTTCTTTTCCTTTCCTTTTTTATATTATTATTATTATTATTATTATTATTATTATTATTATTATTGCTTTACATGACAGGGTTTCTCTGTAGCTCTGGTGTCTGTCCTGTAACTTGCTCTGTAGATCAGGCTAACTTCGAATTCACAGAGATTTGTCTGACTCTACCTCCCAAGTGCTGGGATTAAAGGCATGTGCCACTGCTGTCCAGCTGTATAAAATATTTCTAACATCATTTTTCAAAATTGGCAAAACTTAACATCATTCCAAATATTCTTCAACAGATGAATAGTTATGTAAGCCATGGCCAGTCCACATTATAAAATATTTCTCTGCAATCAAAGGACAGAAATGTTTGTCTTGGACAATCTTCAGGATATGATGCTAAGCAGAAAAGGCCATTTCAATCACCTATACACTAATTTCATTTACATGATTTATTAGGGTTCTCTAAAGGAGCAGAACTAATAGAAGTGATATTCAAGGAGATTTATTAGAATGACCTGAAAAATTATATTCTTGGTAGACAAAGAATGACTGGCTTTCATCAGAAAGGCCAAGAATCCAGTAGTTGTTCAGTTCATGAGGTGTGGATGTCTCTGTAGTAGCAACCTGGTTCTGGATTCCAGGAGGATTCCTGAAAACCTGTTGGTTTTCAGATTACGTTGGAATGAAGAGATTGGATTAAATACTGGCCAAAGTAGTAGGGTAGAAAATTTGCCAGCAAGAGTGAGGGCAAGCAGACAAAACAGCAACTCAAAAATGGATATTAGATGTAAAGCAAAGGATAACCAGACTACAATCCACAGCTCCAGAGAAGCTAGTTAACAAGGAAGACCCTTTGAGGACACATGGATCACCCTGGGAAGGGGAATCAGATGAGATCTTCTAGGTGAACTTGGGGCAAAGAGGGGAGTTAAGGGAAGGGATGGGGGCATGAGAGAGTGGGATGGTTGAAGGTGGGAGGGACTGAGTAGGAGAGTAATGAAAGAGAAATGTTGATAGAGAGAACCCTTATGAGGTTAGGGAGAAAACTGTTGCTAGGGAAATTCCCAAGAATCCACAGGGATGACCCCAGCTAAGAATCCTAGCAGTAGTGGAGAGGTAGCCTGAATTGGCCTTCTACTGTAATCAGATTGGTGAATACTCCAACCATCATCATAGAGCCTTCATCCAGCAAACAATGGAACCAAATTCAGAGATCCATAGTCGAGCACCAGGCTGAGCTCAGGGAATCCAATTGAAGGGAGGCAGGAGGGAATATATGAGCAAGGGAGGTCAAGATCATGATGGAAATCTACAGAGAGAGCTGAACCAAGCTCGTAGAAACTAATAAACTCTAGACTGTCAGCTGTGGAGTCTCCCTGGGACCACACTAAGCCCTCCATATATGGGAGACAGTGGTGAAACTTGAACTATCTGTGAGGCACCTAGCAGTAGGATCAGGATCTATTCTGGGTGTACAAGCTAGCTTGTTGTAGCCCATTCCCTATGATGGGATGCCATGCTCAGCCTTAATGCAAGGGAGAGAGGTAGGTCCTGCCCCTACTTAATGTGCCAGACTTTGTTGACTCCCTATGGTAGTCCTTACCTGTTGAGAGGAATGGATGGGGGGAGATGAGAGGACAGGAAGAGGGTTGGGAGGGAGAAATGTGGTTGGGATGCAAAATGAAATTAAAAAAATAAATAAATGAAAATTAAAAAGAAAGAGATTGTAATGATGCAGCAGTCCACTTCTATGTGATTTTAGCATACCATGCTGAACTATCAGCAAATCAGATCCCAGACTTCTCTTCAATCCAAAGATCATCTGGCATATCACATGAGACTGACTATACATGCATGCTTGGGAACAGAAGGTGTTGCAACATGATGAAAAGCCATAGGGATTTGGGCAACTTTTTCATGTAACTTGCTTGGGCCTGATCATATACATCACACTTCCATTTGGCAAATGCGTTGCTCCTGTGCACATCTAAATTTATGGGCTGGTGGGTCAAATGATACCCAGCTCATGATTGGTAACTCAGGTCACATGGTAAATTGGTGGCCCACTTTCAAGTGTTCAGTTTCCACTAAGATTCAATAATAGGTCAAGAGCTTTTGTTCAAAGAGAGACTAATTGTCTGGAGGTATATGATGGTAGAGCCTAGCTCCAAAATTCCAAGGGTCTCCTCTGTGATTCACCTATACAAGGCTGCCAAGGACTCCAGACAGCACCTCTATCTGTCACTGATACCTGAAGCATAATCAGGTCTGCTGAATCATATGATCCAAGTGTCATAGCAACCTCTATAGAAACCTGAAGGTGTGAAAGAGCCTTCTGTTCCAGTTTCTACTAAGAGCTAGCAGCTTTCTGGATTACTTGATAAATGTGCTAAAGTAAATCACCCCACCGAGACCTGTATTCCCTTCCAAAAATCAAATAGTTGTGCTTCCATCTTGGTAGTGAGAGGAGCCAGGTGAAATAACCCTCACATTAGAAAGAACATCTCTGTATGTCCCCACACCCTGGGACTCAAGGAAATTTCACCAAAATATTTTTTTTCTTGAATTTTCATTGGATTTATTTCCCATTCTTAGATGGAGGTATGTGTTACCAATAAGTCCGAAGTGATTTCTGCCTCCTGCTCACTTGGTGCTGTCAGCATATCATCAATCTACTGGAGCAGTGTGATATTTTGTGGAAGAGACAGATGATCAAGATTCCTTTAATCTAAGTTATGACACAGGGCTGGAGGGTTGATATACTCTTGGGTAAAACCGTACAGGGCTGGCCTTGCCAGCTGAAAGGAAGTTGCTTCTGTGGTCCTTATGTATAGTTATCAAAAAATGAAGCTTTTGTTGGATCAATAGTTGTATACCATGGATCAAGAGATGTGTTAATCTGCTCAATTAAGGACACCACAATTAAAGTTGCTATTTGATTAAGTTTGCAATAACCTGTTTTCATTCTCCATGATCCATGTGTCTTCTGCATAGCCAGATAGGAGAATTGGGGCAGATGTGAGAACTACCTCTCCTGTGCAAAAGGGAGACATCATGAGCACCATTACTCATGTGTATTTCAAATCATTGATGGTTCTAATTTCTGAATTCCCCTCGAGATGGGATATTGTTTAGGGTTCCCTTTTTCTCTGGTAGAGGCAACTCCAGTAACTTCTACCTGACTTTGCTATCATTACAGTAGCCCTCACTCCACAGGTCAGGGAATCAATATGGGAATTCTACCAAGTTCTAAGTATATCTATTCTAATTGTATGTATTCTGGAACTAGGAAAATAAGCACAAGATGAGATCTGAGAACCACTGGACCCAGGATTACCTGAACTCTTTAAGCCCCTACTTTACCTGGAGACCACAACCCTGTGGGGGATCTCCTGGAGTCAGTATCAATTCATACCCATTATCTAATAGGCCCCATAAAGTATGGGATTTTTTTTCTTCCTTTTATTTTCTCCAGTATTCATTTATCCTAGTAAAATGTCAATGTGTCTCTCTAGAGGAAGGGTAGGGGAAAGGCCAACAATAAATTCTTAGGTATTTTAGCAAGGTACTTTCTCAGTGGAAACTGGCCTTGCCTTCCTTCTGAGGATTCTGGATCTGCAAACTGGCTCAAGTCTGAAAACTGGCAGATAGGTCAAGATTCCCTTTTGCTGTGAGACAATGCAGCCCTTTCTTCATTTGTTCTAAAATGGTTTCTGCTTATACAGATCAAACCAAAATATAGTAGACTTCTCATCTATTTCATTCCTAGAATTACCATGATTGATTAGCCAATACCAATGGTTCACGTGAGTCATGCCATCATAAATATCATTTTGCCTGTGCTGCCCATTTTAAGTCAGGACATTAGAGAAATCACTTTTTCTGTGCTATCCATTATGGTAACTATACTCCCCCTGTCTTTGATGATTCAGTACTGCCACCTGGTCACTGCGACTCCAGGGTCCAATTAAACCCCTCACATTTAATTAATCCAATGGTGCAGCAGCATCTTCCAACCTGTGGTCTGACACAAGGAGATCAGCAGCACAGCCCTTCAAATGTACTGGTGTCTCTCTCACCTTCTTTACCAAATGGCATCCCTGATGGGCATGTCCTCTGGCCCTCTCATTGACGAAAACAAGGTTTTCCACAGCTCTAGTGTTCAAATTTCCTTGAGCTTTAAAATCCCTTCATCAGCACTAAGCCCAGGGCTATCAGGTATCTCCAGCTCCTTTTCAGGAAGCCATCTTCTAACTGATCCTTCAGCCAATCAATCATACAAACACTGACACCTTTAAAAAAACAAACTATGTGAGCAGCCATATTAAACTTAAGAGTCTCAACATAGAGTGCCTATATTGATAAACACAGCCTGATAAAGTTTTTAAGTCATGTGTTTTATTTTTGATATAATAATTGCATCATTTACCCCTTTCCTTTCCTCTCCCAACATCATTTTTTATATTTTTTCCACCATTATCCCACATCCTTAAAATTTAATTCCATTCACATTCCTCAGACTTTGGCTTGAATTAATTAGCAAAGACGTTAAGCTCTTTAGTGGTGTAGTTCAGCTCCTCCACGACTATGCTTTCTTTCTCACCTGGAAGAGCCTGCTGATCCTTGAGTTTGCTGATAGATCTAGAGGCACTAGTGGGTACTTAGGGATTCAGTGTTTCCTTGTCTGGCATCTCCATCAGGAAAGGTCACTGTTTGGCAGACATTGTAGTTTTAATTCCCTCACACAAGTGTGGAGAGGCCAAAACTGCATGGAGTGGATATGTATTTGATAACAATGGAGAGACTACTTATTCAGGTGAGACAAACACACCAGAATCTTAGGATTCGTATTCTTCAGCCTTATTAGGGTCCTATCATACATGTTTATTCCAAGTTACAGTATCCCACTTCTTACCAGTCGGCACCCTTATTTAATCTTGAACACTCTCCAAGGATGAAACATGAATTTTTGCTATAGGTCAGCCAATTTGGGAATTGGATTTGATTTTCCACAACTGGATCTCTATGGCTGCTAATGAGAAGACTGTCTTTAGGTGGGGCACACTTAGAAATCTTTAGACTGTATATGTGAATTTAGGGAGCCATTTAATTTTTTCATTGAGCTCAGACTTTCCCTTTTCAGTTTATCTAGAGCAGAGGATCTTAAACTGTGGGCTGCGACCCCTTTGGGGGTCAAACAACATTTTCACAGGGTTAACATAACAGATATCCTGCATATCAGATATCAATATTATTCATTACAGTCATGAAATAATAAAAATAATTTTGTGGTTAGATTACCACAACATAAGGAACTGTATTAAAGGGTTGAAATATTAGGAAGTTTGAGAACCACTGCTACAGAGCTTCTAGAAACATACAGAATGGAGAGCTTTCTATTTCTTACATATTGAACTCTTAATGCCTTTGCTCTGCTTCTTGATGACTATTTACCACTCCATATCTGCCTGTGATAATTCTTTCAACAGTGAACTAATTATCTGTTTGTCAGTCAACAAAAGAGCTCCCCATTGTCATAAAGTACAGGGACATAAGGATTTCCTTCTTAGAGACAATAACAGGATTGATTCATAGACATAAAATTGCCACTAACGACACTCACATATGCTGGTAGAGTACATGTTTAGCTGAAGAGAGGTGGTTGGCATGTGACACAGTGCCAAGCCCCAAGTGAAAGACAAGTGATATCTGGTTCAAAACTCTTCTGATCCTGATTTTCTAGACTTTAAGATAACACTCACATGACTATGTGTGCATCCTACTCCTGTGATTCTGTCTCACAGAAAGAAGGGTCACCACCATTTTTCTCTCTTTCAAATCAATTTTTCCATGTGCAGTAGATGTTTGAGGCCTATACTCAATGATATAGAATTGGGGATTGGAGATGGATGGGGACAATGCTTCTATGTCTTAGTATATATACATATGTATGTGCTTGTGTTAAACATATCTATGGTTATTCATCAGCTTTGAACACCATTTTACTGTATTTTGACTTTATTTTTAAATAGCCATTAGCTGTGGTAATATCAAAGCAAAGAAGATTGACAATCTAGAATATGTAAAGAACTATATATCAAAATCCCAAACAATCAAATCAATAATTAGGCTCCAGTAAACTAAACAGACAGTTCTCAAAGGCTAGGTGTCTATTGCCAATCAATGTTAAAATATTCAGTATCTTTAGACATCAGAAAAATACAAATCAAAATTAATTGAGACTCCACCTAACCTAATCAGAATGATTTTCATCAAGAAAACAAATAATAAATGTTGGGGAAGGTGCCAGGAAAAGGGTAAACTTACACAATGCCACTGCTTGTTAGAATGTAAATTACTCTGGCTGTTGTAGAAATTAGTATAGTAGTTCCTCAACACATGAAACTAGAACCATATGAGCCAACTGTACCACTTCTGGGTAGAGTTTCAAATATATTGCATAGATGCTTGCTTGCCAATATTTACTACACTATTCATGATGTGAAGGCGTGCAGTCAGTCTATGCATCCATCCACAGATGAGAAGATAATGAAGACATGGCATATACACAGAATGGAATTTCACTTAGCCCTAAAGAAACAAATTATATCATCTGCAGGCAAAAGATGGAACCGGAGATCATCACATCACATTAAAGGAAATAAGACATAATTAAAGACAGATATTGCTTTCTCATATTTGTTGATTCTGGATTTATTTAAAGATACATAAATTCTTGTGTGTGTGTACATGTGTGAACCTGTGTGTGTGTGTGTGTGTGTGTGTGTGTGTGAGAGAGAGAGAGAGAGAGAG
>LOJH01011437.1:0-26472 GCA_001685095.1 Ellobius talpinus
GATTAAAGACCTCAATATTAATCTGAACATACTGAACCTGATAGAAGAGAAAATAGGAACTAAGTGCATTTTGTATTTGACCACAAGTCTAGGAAATGAAATGAGGTGGTTTGAATAAGAAACACCCCCAAAGGCTCATATACTTGAAAGTTTAGGTCCCGGTTGGTGGATGGTTTAGGAAGAATTAAGAAAGATGGCCTTTTTGGAGGAGATATATATTAGTTAAGGTTCTCTATAGAAGCGGAACTTACAGAATATATATATATTTAATTCTAATAAATTAAAATATAGAGAGGGGATTTATTTTAATGCCTTACAAGATGTGGTCCAGCCAGTCCAACAATGGTTGTTTAGCAACAAAAGGTCCATGAATTAGTCCACGAGGCTGGATGTTTCAACTGGTCTTCAGTATATGCCTGAATCCAGAAAAACTAAGTTCTGGTGCCATTAAAGTAATATACTTGCCAGGGAGAGCCACAGCAAACAAGCAAAAGATCATGCTTCCTTCTTCCATGTCCTTTGTATAGGTTACCAACAGAAGGTATAGTCCAGATTAAAGGTGGAATCTTTGAACCTCAAAAGATCTGGATTAAAAGTGTATCTTCCCCCTCAGAAGATCAAGATTAAAAGTGGGTTTTCCTATTTCAAATGATTAAATTAAGAAAAGAATCTCTCACATGTGTACCCAGCCATTTGGATTTTAGTTAATCGCAGATGTAGTCAAGTCAAAAACCAAGAATAGCCATCACAAGATGTGTCACTGGGGCTGGGCTTTATTTTTTCAAAAGCCAATGGCAGGCTCAGTTTTGTTTGCTTTCTGCCTGAAGATTAGGATGTAAACTCGTAGCTACTGCTCCAGCACCATGCCTACATGCCACCAAATTTCTCCACCATGATTATCATGGAATAATTATCTAAATAAGTAAGGAAACCCCTAATTAAACACTTTTTTATAAGTTGCTTGCTCATGGTATTTTGTCACAGCAATAGAACAGTAACTACGACACTGAGTATGTACAGAGTTCTGAGTTCAGTGCCTAGTAACTAAACATAGTGGTTGTATCACTGTAATCCTGGGATATGGAAGCAGGAGGATCTGAACTTGAATGTGATCCTAAACTATACTACTAGTTTAAGACTAGTCTGGAATACATAAGACCCTGCCTTAAAGAAAAAACTGCCTAGTCTGTATCCCAAAAGTTCTGGTAAGTTTTTCACTTGATTCTAAGAATTTTTTTCAATTTCCTCCCTAACTTTTCCCCCAGTAACTCAAGTCTCCAAATGTTTATTACTTTGTGTAGTTTCTCTTACTATTAATTTCCAGGTTTTTTCCATTATAAATTATAATAATAAGAAAAAAATTGATTCTTTTTTTGTTTGTCAAGACTTGCTTTTGTAATCTAGAATATGATCTATTTTAGAGAATATTCTGTGGGCTGCTGAGGAGAATGTATATTATTTTTCTGTTGAATGGAATATTTTGTAGATATCTGTTAGGTCCATTTGATCCATGTATAATTCAATTCTGACATATCTTTCTTGATTTTTAGTTTGAATGACCTATCTAAGGATGAAGGTGAGGAATTGATATCACTCACTCACCATCATTGTATTTGGACCTAAAAGATCTTTCATGCTTATTAGCATTTGTTTGATGAAATCAGGGAGCCCCAACATTCACTGTATATAAATTCACAGTTGTTATATCTTCTGATGAATTGTTTCCTTTGTTAATATGTAGTTTGACATCTACTTTATCAGATATTGGATAGTTGTGCCAGCTGATTTTTGCTTTCATTCACTTGATAGGTTGACTTCTATCCTGTGATTCTCAGTCTTTGGCTATCTTCACATCGAGGTGTGTTTCTATAGGATAATGTATTGTTGGATTTTATTTTCAACCCAGTCTCCTTATTGATGAGTTTCTATATCTTTTTATTGATGAGTTGAGGCATTATGTTTGTTAATTCCTGTAATCTTATTTGTTGTTCCTCTGGTTTACTGGATTATTGTTGATTCTTTTTTTTCTCTGTTAGTATTTGGGATTTCCTGGTTTAGTGTGTTGGACAAGATGAATTCTTTTCCTAGAGCTCCTTTGTGCAGGTATTTATGAAATTTATTTTTTTCCTATGCTCTTGTGTGTGTGTAACTTTCTCATCTGTGTATTCCTTTAACTATATTTTGCTGTGTCTTAGTTTATGCTTATCATGAAATGTCTGTATTTCTCTGCCAATTTTAAAAGATACTTTTGGTGAATACAGCAACCTTGGTTAGAAGCTATTTCTTTCAGGGCTTAAAATATTTTATTCCTTTATTTCCTGTCTTTTAGGTATGCTGATGAGAGATGTGATACTATTCTGGTGTGTTTACCTTTGTAGGTTAGTTGGCATATTTCTTTTACAGCTTCTAGTATTGTTTCTTTGCTCTGTATTTTTTGCTATTTTGACAGTTTTGTGCATTTTAGAGTGAATTTTAGTTATTTTCACTCCCATTACCTTCTCTTACACACCTTTCCTCTTCCACTATAACCATTCTTCTTCCAAAGAAGTCACTTTCTGCTTTCATGACTTTTTTGTGTGTGTGACTACTGAATTAATTAGGGTTTCTTGTGTGTGCACGGATAGGTGATACTCGACCATGGCTGCTTTTCAGTGGGAATGCCACTGAAAAAAATGACACCTTCTTCTCCTAAAACCATTAACTGCCAGTAGTCTCTCAGGAGGGTTCAGTCAGCCTTCAAGATGATGCAGGAGGAGCAGCAAATGGAAAGAATTCTGAAGAAGACATACAAAACCAACAGAGTTGAGAGTAAAGGAATGGAGGCCTTCAAAGTACACCTGGACACACTCACATAGCACTATGATATCTATAAAGTCAACTGGACCAAGTTGCTGTTCCTCTGCGGTGTAGTAAGGGAAGCAGGAGGCCAAGTTGAATGTGTTGCTTCCCTGTTTCTAGAAAATTCTGCACTTGTCTGGTGCATTTTTTATGATTACATTTCTGAAACTCCCTCCTGGGACTTGATTGAAGTCAGGCTGTCCTTTCACTGGGTCTTGGTTTCTGGGTGGTACCCCTTTCCATTTGAAATGAAAAGCTTTGGATTTAATGAGATGTTGAAGTTATTTCAGGATGAAGACCTCGCCCATTACATCTCACACTTGGAGGCCTCCATCTGTCTTTATTTGCTGCAAATGACAGACTCCAGCACAGGAAACTCCTGCCAGAGAAACACCCACCAGCCACCACAGGAAGTTGGACCTATTGTGATTCCAGCCACTTGGCCGTAAGATCACACATCCTACATCATGGAACAGCCAGCATCATGAGGAAAGAATGGAACATAGGTCTCCCCTCTTTCTGAGCAAATGGCACATAGCCTGTCTCTTAGTCTTCCTGGTAGCTGTCACAGTAGACATTGCTAAATTGATCTCAGTTCTTCTCCATGATGGCACTGCGAGGCTCACTACCTTAAACATGGGGCTCTAAGCATATGGCACGTGTCACGGAGCCTGCTTTGCATTCCTGGCCTGAGGACACTCTCATGCCAAACACAGATAGAGAATAGTGCCAGCACAGACATGGGCACAGTGAGATGGGAGGGCCATGTGCAGATGCTGCTGCTGAGCTGCAGTGTCTGGAGGTCTAGAGGAACCCTGTGAGAATTACTGCTTGAGCTGTCAGGAGAAGCAGTCTCTGTTGTCATGGATACTGAGCGAACTACATAGGAAGCAGTGGAGCTGACATGTAAAGTAGAGAGTAAAGCAAGCGCCAGTCATGAAGTAGAGTCTGAGTGTCATCTTTACAGGCTGTCCATTACAGGAATGCTTTCCCGTTCTACCGACTTGAAGAATATGCACACTGCAAGACTACTTAATTTGAGAAAAAGAGGCTTTTCCTTTTTAAAGATATATATATATATATATATATATATATTCTCTCTCTCTCTCGTGTGTGTGTGTGTGTGTGTGTGTGTAGAGAACAACTTGAAGAAGTTGGCTCTTTCCTTCCACCATGTGAGTTTTGGAGACTGAACTCAAGTTGGGGCTGAATAAAAGCACCTTTACCAACTGAACTATCTCATGGTCCTGATGACACATTTATTCCACCTATGTCCACACCTGAGGGAGCTGGCATGTGGGTTATCTATGCCTTGTCACAAGTATTTAGGACCATGTTGTTTTGGACTGAGGATTTCTTCCAGATTCAGGGAATGCCTACATTTTATAATATGTAATGAGATGTCCTGGTGAGAGATCCTAGCGTGCACACACAGCTCATTTCTGTTTTATAAACACCTATACTCACAGCCTGAAGGTCATTTTATATTATTTTTCTTTGTTTTTGACTTAATATATGAAACATATAACCTTTTAAAAATGTTCACAAGACAGTTTTATGGTGTGAAATTTTAGATAATTTTTTTAGAGAAGATATCACTATACAGCCCTGACTAGCCTGAAACACTCAATTTAGACCAGCTTGGCCTCAAACTCACAGAGATCCATGAGTTTCTGCCTCCCAAGTGCTTAGATTAAAGCTGTGTACTGTGCTGTGAATGTTTTAGTTTTTGATTAGTGATGCTCAATTTGTACCTCTGTCAGTATCAGTACTTCCTTTTGTTGACCTTGAGCTTGTGGCAATGCACCCGACATTGCCTCCTCAGTGTTGGAAATACAAGTATACCCTAGAACACCTAGCACTGTGTGTATATGTATGTATGTATGTGTGTGTATGTGTCTGTCTGTCTGTGCACATGGATGTGTATGATGGTAGATGTGCCCTTGGAGGCTAGAGATAGGTGAGGCTGGCTCCCTTGTTGCTCTACAGCTCATTTTTGAGATGGTCTCTGTTCTCTGGCTTGAATTAGAAATGTCCTCCACAGGCTTATGTATTTAAACACTTGGGCCCAATTGATGGCACTGTTTGGGGACTTTGTGCAACCTTTAGGAATGAGAGCAGTTCTTGAGTAAGCCCATCAGTGGGGATGGGCTTTGGTGAGATTTTAGCCTTAGCCCATTCTGAGTTTATTCTCTCTGCTTCCTCTATGTGGGTGAAGATATGAACTCTCAGCTTCTTGTCATCACATCTATTGACTAATGCCATGCTCCCCACTACCACCATTGTGGACTCTACCTTTGGAATTGTAATCCAAAGTAAACTCTTGCATAAATTTAAAAAATAAAGAAAAAGTATGATACACAAGTTGTCACAAAACCAACCAAAAAAACACGTGTTAGAGCAGCTTGAATCTTCAAAAAATAGAGGCACTCAGTTACATGTGCAAGGATGGGGAGCAGTTAAACTTGTGGAGTCTTAGCCCTTCTATGGCTGATGCACAGCAAAAGAAACTATCAACAGGGAGAACGGGAAGCCTACAGAATGGGAGAAAATCATTGCCAGAGATACTTCAGGCAAGGGGTGAATATCCAGAATATATAATTATAAAAATTAAAGATCCCCTCAAAGCACGAAACTGGTATACATAAATGAGCCAAGGAATTGAACAAACAGTTCTCAAAAGAAGAAATACAAATAGCCAACAAATATTCAAAAAAGTGCTTGCCTTTTCTAGTGATCAGAGAAACACAAATTAAAACTATGCTGAAGCTCTATCTTTTTCACTCCAGTCAGTATGGCCACCATCAAAAAACAAATGATGACAAAGAAGCTAGGTGGTGGTGGCACATACCTTTAGTCCTAGGCTGGCAGGTGGATCTCTGAGTATGAGGCCAGCCTGGTCTACAGAGTGAGTGTCAGGACAGCCAGCCAGAGCTATACAGAGAAACCTGATATCAGAAGAACAAACAAAACCAATCAACCAACCAACAACAACAAAACAAATGGTGAGAAAAATGTGATGAAGGAGAAATCTTTACCCACTGTTGGTAAAAGTGTAAACTGGTACAGCCACTATGGAAATCATTCAGGGGAGGCTCCTCAAAGACTTAAAACTAAGACACAATATGATCAGTAGTACCACTCCAGGGCATCTACCCAAAAAACTTCTTAATCTTACTACAGAGGTACTTTTATATCTATGTTTATTACTGATCTTTTCATAATAGCAACAAAATTGAATTATCTGTTGTGTCTTATCTGTTAATGATACATTATGTTGTGTTAATAATTTTATAAATTGATTCTTCCATTTCCAAAATTTCTGTTTGTTTTTCAGTGTCTTTATTTCCTTGTTGAATTTTTTCCATTTCAATTTTCATTAATTTTTATCCCATCAATATGTGTATGTATGTGTGTGTACGCAGTGCATGTGTGTGTTTAGGGGGATCATATATGAGACACATTGTACATATGAAAGTCAGAGGAAAACTTGCAGGAATTGGTCCTGTTGTTTATAATATCTGTGTGCTAGAAGTTGATCTCCGGTCATCAGGCTTAGTCGCAAGGCAAGCACCCTTACCTACTGAGGCATCTCACTACTCCCCACCATATTTTTTGTCCACATTGGTAATTTGCTTATCATTCATAAATTTATCCATTTATTTTGTAGGTCTCAAGTTAAATTTCTTGTCTATTTATTTGATTCCTCTATTTGATTTTTGAACCTTTGTTATGGGAACAGTGTGCACTTGTGTGGAGGTGGATATGAAAATGCACGTGTGTGTGTGTGTAGACCAAAAGTTGAACTCAACTGTCTTTTATTATTCTCCACCTTATTTTTGAGACATTGAAACTCTCACCAAAACTAGAGCTTACCATTTCTGTTAAGCCAGCTACCCAAGAAACCTAGAGCTCACTGAATCCACCCAGATGGTGGAAGGAGAAACTCAATTCTCCCAAGTTGTCCTTTCACCTCCACACACGTGTGTGCCCCCGCACACAAATAAATATAAGAAAATTTCAGAAGTAAAAAAAAACCTTTTAAAACAACATATGGACATTAACATCAAATGGAAGTAGATTATATATGCTCAGTCACTTAAAATTATATATGCTCAGTCACGTTGATGTCATGCAATATATTTTGAGCATATTCACCCTATGCCCAACTCCTAGATCAATCCCCCACCTCCCCTCCCTTTTTAAATCTTTTTCTTTAATTATTAATTATTATAAGTATATACATATAAATATATAAATGCAACTTTTTCAGTGTCACTGATATGTATATGTTTTTATTTTAATTTTATTCAATTATATTTAATTAAAATATAATTAAATTTGCCACCTCTGTCTTTTCCCTCATGTTCTCTACCACTGCCTTGTAGCCCCTCCAAAATTCACAGGGTTTCTTCTGTGTATTCATGTGCTTTTAATGAAGATCTTCCTTAATCTCTCACTTTGGAATATTCTCTTTTATTCTTTTTGTGATTCTACTTCACAGTTCTCACTGCAGTAGCCTCTAGTCCGCCATCTTACCTGAAAGTCATTATTTTCTTATTTGGATTGTTCTTTCCTCCAGGTAACACTTATACAGCTTTTAGTCTACTGTCTTACCTAGAAATTCTTTTTTGATGTTTTGAGATTTGAGTATTGTTACTCTGTAGCTGAGGCTAGCCTCAATTTCACTGTGTAGCTAAAATTGTCCTTAAGCTGATAATCTTTCCCCCTAAGCTTTGGAAGTTCTGGGATCATAGACATGTGTCACAGATCTCTAGCCCATTCCTTCTATATAATGCAATATTTTGGATGAATATTTGTGTTAGTTCTTTCTCTTTTTTTACAGGACTGATAGTATTCGGCAGAGCATCCATCTGGTTCTGGGCTTCTGTTTTCTCGGTGCTCATATGTATTACTTATATAGATCTGTTTAAGTTGTTTATATACTCTTGGTGTAATTTTGGAAGGCCATATGTTTCTAGAAATTTATCCTTTTCTTTCAGATTTTCCAATATATTAGAATACAAGTTTCCCTGGTACTCTATAACAGTCCCTTGGATTTCATTGGTATCTTTTTTTAATATTCTCCTTTTCTTTGCTAATTTGGGGTTCTTCCTCCCTTCTTCCTTCCCTCTCTTTCTCCCTCCTTCCATCCCTTTGGCTGTTGTTTAGCTAGTTAAAAGTTTATAGCTCTCAAGCTGGTCAGAGGTGGCGCACACCTTTAATCCCAGCATTTGGGAGGCAGAGGCAGGTGGGTCTCTGTGAATTCGAGGCCAGCCTGGCCTACAGAGCTAGTTCCAGGACAGCTAGGGCTGTTACACAGAGAAACCCTGTCTTGAAAATGCAAAATAAAAAATAGATTTTAACATTTTTTTGACTTTAAAAGAAAAACTAACTCTTTACTTCATTGATATTGCTATTTGTTTACTCTCCATTTCTGCAATGATCTTTATTTCTTGCTTCCTACTGAGTTTGGTTTACCTTATTCTTGTTTTTCTGGCCCTGAGGTGTGTCATTAAACTATTTATGAATTCTCTCTGAATTTTTTGAGTAGACGCTCATACTTACAAATTTCCCTATTGGAACTGCTTTTGCTGTATTCCAGATGTTCTGGTAAGTTATAGTTTCATTTTAATTTGATTCTATGAATTTCAAAATTTTCTTCCTATCTTTTCAAAAATCAATTGGTATTTTGGGAAGAGATATATACATATATATTTGTAGTTATACTCCAAAGACCAAAAAATATTCTAAAAGTGAAAATGAGCAAAGGAGAAAAGTGATGGTCATTAATTAAGAGTGAGAATAAAATTTTTGCTATTAGAGGATGAAGGGAGATAAATAGTAACAGCACAAAAATAATAAAAAAAATCTTTCCAAATTCAAAATGAATATATGTCTATGTATACATATGGTTATTACAGGCCAAAACCAGCACTGTAAAAATAGAGCCAAGAGAATCACAGTTTGAGGACCAGTGTAGCCTACAGAGTGATTTCTAATCCAACTTGAGCCACCTAGTTAAGACTTTATCTCCAAAAACGGTTTTAGAAATTAAAATGTTATTTCCTTTCGGTAGTTATGTGAACAATAGTGAATGTTCATTGCCTCTATAAATTGACACATCTATGTCCTCATGTCTATGACTGTATGCTTCTTGGAGAAGGCAAACACGGGATAGTCACCTTTCCTTTTTTGTGTTGTCAACCAATCTGACAATGTGAGTGGTTTTGGTCTGCATATGTTGGAATACCTTTGTTTTCCTGCTTACTAGTACAAGGTAGGAGGAATCAAAGCTCCCTCAGTCAGAGTTTACCCCAAATATGATAGTTAAACATCCTTTCACCGCCCTCATCCAGGGCCCGCTTGACCCTGAGATCCACTGTATTTGAATCATTGGCTTTCCAGTGAAGCCCACATAAGGGATGGGACAACAAAGTCTACAAGGTAGAGCGTTACAGCAAACCCCCATGCTTTCCCTACTCACAACTGTAGTTTTCTGAGTCCCAGTCGGCATGCAATCACATGTGCTTTCTCAGTCACTGAGTGTTCTCATCTGTCCACTGAGCTGCCTATCTGAAAGCGAAAGGAAGCTCTACTCCATTCCATATCTCCCACCTGAAAGTCCTGCATATATTTTTTCAATGAGCTTTCTTTAGCAACATTCTGCTGGCTGCACTACATCATAAGGTAGATGCTGGAAGGCATAGAGTGGAAAAATCCATTACAAGTGCCATGGGGGAAGGAAACTGTAGGGACATATTTCTCGAAGCGAGCAGCTTAGACATGAGCTTTTAGAGAAGGCTTTTACATTGTGAAATGGAGAGCACTTCCCAAGTGCCAGCATGCCATGCGGCTCCCAGTAGCTCTGTCTCTGTGCAAGTTTTGTCCCCTACATCTTTCTCCGTTTTTGACAGTACCTCTGCCGTGCTGCCAAGCCACTACAGGCTCAGTGCTGATGCACTCTTTGCACCTTCCGTTCCAATAGCCAGAGGCTCTGTATTTCCCCAAGTCTGTATCTGTCTAATAATGAACATTCTCTCACTTTCTGAAGAAGCTATTTTCTGACTGTTCAAATTTCTAGCAGGGGAAAGCTTAAAAATTCTGCTGACTTCTCATACACAATCTTGAGATAAATACATATATATCCGTATTATCTTATAAACATCAGTAATACACAATAAATTGATTTTAAAACATGTATTGTTATTTATTAATTAATTTTCCCCAACCCAATTACAGTTTCCTCTCCCTCCTCTCCTCCCAGTTCCTTCCCCCACCTCACTCCTCCCAATCTACTCCTCCTCTTTTCTCATTAGAAAAGAACAGGCCTTGCATGCATATGCCCCAGCCATGGCATATCAAGTTGCAGTAAGACTGGGCACCTCTTCTCCCATTAAGGCTGGACAAGGCAACTCAGTAGGAGGAAAGGGTCCCACAGGCAGGCAACAGAGTCAGAGACAGCCCATGCTTCCACTATTGGGAGCCCCACAGGAATACCAAGCTTCAGAACTGTAGCATATGTGCAGAGGGCCTAGGTCAGTCCCCATGAAAGCTCTCTGGTTGGTGGCTCAGTCTCTGAGCCCTTATGAGCACTGCTTAGTTGATTCTATGGGTCATTTTCATGTGGTGTCTTTGGCTCCCGTAATCCTTCCTCCCCTTCTTCCTCAGGATTCCCTGAGCTTGAGCTAATGTTTGGCTGTGGGTCTCTGCATCTGTTTCCATTAGTTTCTGGGTGAAGCCTCTCTGATGACAGTTGAGCTAGGCAATATGAGTATAGCAGAATATAGTTAGGAATCATTTCATTAACTTTTGCCAGTCATGTTTTGGTCCATTCTAGGTCTCTGGACTGTCCAGCCTCAGGGTCCTGGCCCTCCAGGCAGTGTAAGGGGTGGGCTCCCTCTCATGTATGGCTCTCTAACTGAACCAGTCATTGGTTGGCCACTCCTGTAATTTCTGCATCACCTTTACCCCAGCATATCTTGTAGGCAGGGCAAAATGTAGATCAAAGGTTATGTGGCTGGGTTGGGGTCCCAATCCCTACACTGGAATTTTTTTCCTGGTTACAGGATTTGGTTGGTTCAGGCTCTATATCTCCCATTGCTAGGAGTCTTAGCTAAGGTCACCGACATAGATTCCTTGGAGTTTCCATTGCACTAGGTCCCTAGCTCATCCCAGAGACGCCCCTTGATTCCAGTTGTCTTTTCCGGTACTCTCTCCCTCCATTCTTCCCCACCTGATCCCTCCTGTTCCCATGCCCAACCCCATCAAGACCCCTCCTTCTTACACCTGTGATGTCTATTCTATTTCACCTTCACAGTGAGATTCATGTGCTCCCACCTTGAGACTTCCTTATTACTTATCTTCTTTGGTTCTGTGGATTGTAGCATGGTTATACTTTATAGCTAATATACATCTATATACATTCCATGTTTGTTCTTCTGGGTCTGGATTACCTCACTCGGGATGATATTTTCTAGTTCCATCCATTTACCAGCAAATTTCATGATGTTATTGTTTTTAAAAGATGAGCAATACGCCATTGTGTAAATGTACCACATTTTCTTATCCATTCTTCAGTTGATGGACATCAAGGTTGTTTTCAGTTTTGGTTATTACAAATAAAGCTTCTATGACATAGTGGAGCAAATGTTCTTGTGGTATATCCTTTGGGTATATGCCCAGGAGTAGGATAGTTTGGTCTCAAGATAAATCAATTCCCAATTTTCTGAGAAACCACCATATTGGTTTCCAAAGTGGCTGTACAAATTTGCACTCCCACCAGCACTGAAAGAGTGTTCCCCTGACTCCACATCATCTCCAACATAGGCTGTCATCAGTGTTTTTGATCTTAGCCATTTTGACAGGTGTAAGATGGAATCTCAGAGTTGTTTTGATTTGCATTTCCCTGATGGCTAAGTATGTTAATTTTTTGTGTGTTTCATGGCCATTTGAGATTCCACTGTTGACAGCACTCCTTTCTCTGGGCTCCATGTTCTGTCCCACAACTCTGACTGCTTTACCAGAGGTCAGGCTAATCCTAGGGATCCCAGGAAAAGCTTGTATTTTTAAAGAAGCTATAAACAACCCAAATGTTCATTGGTGTATGATGAATAAATAAAATGTAGTGTATATCTATAATGGGCTAGTATGCAGCTTCAAAAAGGAGATTCAGTAACATGCTACAACATGGATGAACCTTGAGGATATTGGGATGGGTGAAATAACTAGGCAATGATAGGATAAATGCCGCATGAAGGGGGGATATAATAGGAGTAAATGACAATGTTATTGGTACATATGTACAGAAATGGCATGACAAAGGATTATTTTTATATGTGAACCTTAAAGTTAGTGATAATAAAAATATTTAGTCAAAGTGCAATTATTAAAAGGAAATAATTCAGCTGCATGGGCTCTACCTATATGGGTGGAATTAGTGCTCTTGCAAATCAACCTAGAACAGACCTAGAAACTTCCTCTATCTAGATAACTTTCACAGTGCCAGAAGAGCTATGTAGGCTCTTACATAGCTATGGGCTCTGCATGCTACACTACAGACCTGCATGAGAAGCTGTGCCCACTGCTGCAATAGTGGCATGACTCTTGTGAGCATACCCAGCCACTTTCTCTTTGGATTTGAGGCCTGATTTATAGGAGAGAACTCATGCCTGTTACTGTAAATCTGATAACAAACCTGAGGCTGTGAAGGCCATAAGCCCTAGAAGGTAAGCCACTATTCTTTTTATACCCATCAAATTGCCTTCTAGATATTTATAGATATACACATATATGAGGGCTGTTGTCTGCTTTGGTAAGGGAAGCTTCCTTTTGGAGTGGGCAGCAGTTACTGTACAGACTCATAAGTCATCAAAGTGCTGAGAATAAGTGTGATGGTTTTGAATAAATGGCCCCCAAAGGAATGGCACTATTAGGACGTACGGTCTTGTTGGAGTAGATACGGTCTTGTTGAAGGAAGTGTGTGTCACTGTGGGGACAAGGTTTTGAGATCTCTTTTTTCAAGCTTCACTTAGTGTAACAGTCAGTCTGCTTCCTGCTGCCTTCTGATTAATATGTAGCTAGCTAACACCAGATCTGCCTGCACACCGCTGTGGTTGACGTCATGATGACAATGGACTGAACCTCTGAAACTGTAAGCTACCACCACCTCAATTAAATGTTTTCTTTGTAAGAGTTGCCATGGTCAAGGTATCTCTTAATAGCAATAAAAGCCTAGCTAAGACAATAAATGACTATTGCATACCCAGCCCTAAAGGAAGCATCTCTAACACCTGCTCCAAGGCTTGAGAAACTTTGCAGGAGAAGGGATAGAGAGAATGTAGGAGTTAGAATAAAAAAAGGTGTGTTCTTAACTGCTCTCTTCTGGCTATGGCATGGTTGTTGCACTGTTGAAATGGAATTGCTTACATAAGACATGCATTATATTTGGCCCATCAACATTCTATCATGGATGGGGGAGGAGATTACAAGACCCCAACCCTCCTAGAGAATTTATTCTCTGGGAGTTAGCGATTGCTAGGGTGAAGGGAAAAGAATATTCACCCTCTTTGCAGTACTGCTGGCAGTTTATGATTGCCAATAGGTGAGAAAACTGTTTCTCCAATGACGTAGCCACTGGTAACTTGCCAATGCTCCTGTAAATAACCCTACACAAACAGCCGCAGTTAAAGTCATTGTGACATCCCCCAAATAAGAAATGAAAGTAGAAGAGGGACTGGTGGGGAAGAGGAAGGAGATCAGTTGAAATAGCAGGAGATAAGAGAAGATAATAGGGGTGAATATGAACTAAGTATTTGTTTTTCGAGATAGGGTTTCTCTGTAGTTCTGACTGTCCAGGAACTCACTCTGTAGACAAGGCTGGCCTTGAATTCAGAGATCTGCCTGCCTCTACCTCCAGAATGCTGGGACTAAAGGCATGCACTACTACTTCCCAACAACAAAATATATTTATACATGTATTAAATGTCATAATGAAGCACATTATTGTATATAATTATTATATGGTAATTTAAAACAAATTATTAAATATTACTTCAGTAAGTTCATCCTTTAAATCCTTTTGTTCTACTGTGTGACAAACAAACAAGCTATTTTCTACTGAACAGATAATAAGTCCATTTTAGTGCCTTGATCTTAAGATTTCTATCTCCCAGCTCTGCGAGAAATATACTTCTATTATTCACAAATTACCCAAGGAATTTTGTTAAAGCAGCATGAAAACACTATACAGCTATTAGAAGAACAGAATCCCAAAACAGTGACAGTACCAAATTATGATGATGATATCACATAAAAGGAATTCTTGTTCATTGCTGGTGATGCAAAATCAGTACAGACATTTTGAAAGATAGTTTCTTCATAAAACTGTATTCACTGTATGACCTAGTAATAATGCTGTTGTACTTATGCAAATGATTTTTTAAAAAAACTTAAATCTGTACAATAATTTGTGTCTTATTCTGTCCATCAAAATGTTCTTCAGTGGGTCAATGAGTAAACAACTAATGTGTTGGATACATACAATGAAATATTCAATCCTTAAAAAGAAATTGGCTATTAAGCCAAAAAAAGCACAGAAAAGGCTTAAATACATACTGCTGCATTTAATAAGTTAGTCTGAAAAGTCTGTATATTATATATTTTCAACTCATGCAATATTCTCGAAAACCAAAACTATGATGTCAATAAAACTGATCAGTAATTGCAGGGTTGGACAGGGGGAGGAAGAAATAATGCGTAGTGAATTTTAGGACAGTGAATTTTGATACTGTAATAGTGGATCCTTGCCATACATTTGTCAAAGTTTTTAGATTAAATGAACATTAAACTGTAGAACTTAGGAGTATACATACTTCAGAGGATGGCCTTACGAACTGGACTTAGAGTGTTGTTTTTAAAAATGTTGAATGAATTTGCTGGGGACAAGCTGGTGGCTCTGGAAGGTGTCGGGAACAAGTGGGAACTAGCACAATCAAAATACATTCTATGGACAGATGAAATTCTAAAAAAATGAACAAATTGTTTTAACATATAAAACCCCTGGCATGGTTGTGCATGCCTTTAACCTCAGCACTTGGAAGGCCGACACAGGCAGATCCATGTGAGTTCCAGGCCAGTCTGGCCAGCCTGACCATCAGAGTTAGTTCCAGGTTATGCAGTACTACATAGGGAGACCTTTCTCAAAAACAGCAGCAGCAACAACAACAAAACAGCCAAATTCATGAATAAATAAGTGAAAGAAGGAATTTAGAAGTCTGGAGAGATGGCTCAGATGTTAAAAATAGAATACGTATTCTTGTTGCAGAGTTGGGTTCCTAGCACTCATATCAGGCTACTCACAGCCACTTGTAACACCAGTTTCTTCATTGTTCCCTTAGATTATTGTTGTCTTTGTTTCTTTTGCTTCTTTCTTTCAAATTCTTCATTTACATAGGTGTGCATTGTATACATGTGTATCTGTATGTGGCTTGCATGTCTGAGTATGAGTACAGGTCCATATTGTACACATGTATGTGGAGGTCCAAGCTCAGTGTCAGAAATTATCATCAATGCTCTTTCACCATAACTCAAGTCAAGGTCTCTGAATCAAATCCAGAGTTCACAGATATGGCTCCCAGCATTAGCCAGCATGCTCTAGGGTTTCTGACGGCACCCATTGAGTGTTTCCATAAGTTCTGAGAATAACCCCTGAGCCATCTCTCCAGTCCTTCTTAAAATTATTATTTGACAAATTCATACATGCACATGATGTATTTTGGTAATTCTTTTACTCAGTTTTTCAGATTTATTTCTGTTTTATTTTCCTTTCCTAGCCAGTTTTGCTTCCCTCCTTCTATTTCCCCCTTCTTTGTATTTTTTCCTCCATGTATCTTTCCCTCTGATTTCTCCTTTTTATACAGTATTCCATTTGACTTGTGATTGTTGCAAACTGGTATTGAAATTAAATATTGTAAATTAATATATGTGTGCATTTATTAATAAAATTAAAAATCACATTTTATTTTTCTGTAAATTGTATACAAATTAAAACAATGAACTTTATTGCCATATGTCTTTGTTTGCTTTATCTTGTGATAAAACAGCATGGCCAGAGCTACTTCGAGAGGAAAAGACTTATTTGGCTTACAGCTTGTAGTCAATCATCCAAGAAAGTCAGGGCAGTAACTCAAAGCAAAAACCTAGAGGCAGGAATTGAAGCAGAGGCCATAGTGGAGTATGACTTACTGGCTTACTCCCCATGGCTTGTTCATCCTGCTTTCTTATATAACCAGACCACTTGCCCAGGGGTGACACTACCAACAAAGTCCTGGGTGCTCCTGCATCAGTCACTAATCAAGAAAATGCCCTCACAGACTTGCCTACAGGCTGATCTGATGGAGATATTTTCTCAGTTGAGGTTCCCTCTTCCCAGTGTGTCAAGTTGACAAAAAAATCATCCAGCATATCATGTAATTGGAGCTTCTGCTTTGAAAGAAAATGTATTTGAAGAAAGTAAGCAAAAACTACATTGTGAAAGAAATTATAGTAACTGGCCTTAAATGTTCTTGCTCTATATTATGATTATGTAAATATAAATGTGTATACAAGACTCTGCCTTAATAAGGAACCCCTGCAGAAAGACCTTTCAGTTTCAAATTCATGAAATCCAGGTGAAATGTGAGCTTCTGAGCTTGTCTGTCACAGTTAGAGAACTGTTCTCACTGATGGAAACATGAAATAGAGCTGTAGCTATTGGGTCTAAACATTCAGGATAGTAAAAAACTTTACATCTCTTTTCTAACTTGTCCTTTCCCTTCCCCTCTTCCTTTCCCTTCCCTTTCATTTCCTTTCCTTCTTTCCTTTCTCTTCCATTTTCCTTTCTTTTTCTTTTAAGATATTGCCTCACCATGCAGCCTAGCCTGGCCTCTAACTCACTGCATAGCCCACACTGTCTTAAAACTCATGGTTCTGCATTCCAAGTGTTGGAATTTTCATCGCATTCCACCATGCCACTCTATATATGAGCCTCTTTAATTCTCTTGCAGGCTGATAAGATTTGGACACCTCTGCTGACTTTTGAGTTTATTTCTTTCTCTATTCTATTCTTACCATGGGCTATAGGTAGCTAGAATGGTCTAGAAAACTTTCGGTGCTTTAAATATTGTTCAAGATGGTGATCTAGCCCTTTAGTTTTGAGGTTGGTGTACTGTGTGTGAGTATACATATTTATCACACACAGTCACCATCTTCGAAAGTAAGGGTGCACATTTTTCCCAGCCATCTCTTTCTTACTAAGCCGTTAAAGTAATGTCAGCATCTGACTAGCATCTGACATCTGATGCTAGTAAATTCTTGTTCTAGAAAGTCAAGAGTTGTTTCCATGGGATAGACTAAGTTTAGACTGAGCAGAGAAAAACCTTCATTTTTAATGGGGTGTGTATGTGTGTATGTGTATACAGAGGCCAAAGAAGGATACCAGGTGGCCTGTCATATCACTGTCTGTCATGTTCTCTTTGTGTAAGGTCTCTCACTAAACCACAGAGCCAGGATGACAGTCAGAAAGCCCTACTGATCCCCCGCCTATGTTCCACTAGGGTTTCTGGCTTCCTCGCAGCCATTCCTGGCTTTTTATATGTATGCTGGGGGCCCAAACTCAGGTCCTCATGCTGTGCAGCAGGCACTCATACTGAGCCATCTTTCCAGCTGTAACCAAAGACCTTCAAAGATAAGGAGTATTAATAATGTGGTTTTTTGACTGGGTCCTACTCTCTTTTAGAATATAGACATTTACTTGTTCTCAACTATTACCTCCTTGTATCTGATAACTAAAAAGGGTGGCATTTTAAAGCATTTTATTTTACTAACAATCAGTCCTTGCTCAAACACCATGGTTGGGCAGCTATTATTTGGCATGAAGCAATATATATCTTAAGCATAAAGATACAAATTTAGGTTAGGCCTATTTTTCCGTTCTTAAACTCCACCTATAAGGTGAGGGCTTTCACGTTGCCCTCATTTTCTAGAGAACACAAAACACTACCCAGAAAGGCAATTTACACCATATATAGTTTTATTATGATTCTTAGCTGAAACCATCTCTATAGGATTCCTGGTAGCTGGAAGGCAAATTGAGCATCCCACGTTGATCTTGTATTAGTAAAGCAGAAGGTTTTGTCAAACAATACCCTAAGGAAGATTTAGGTCTCTGTTCCTCCTTCCCATACAACCAAAAAGAATCCCAGACTAGATAGAGCTGAATATGCCTTTGAGACAATTTTGCTAAATCCCTCAGTGTACATATTGAAAATTCAAGCCTAGAATTGAATAAAGAAACTTGTTCAAGGTCATAGTCACATAATGAATTTCTGGCTTTAGGAAAGACTATTCTTCCCTCCTATGTTAAGGAGGAATCTAACAGATATTGTTAAAACTATCACTGCTGCGGTATAGTTTCAAAATGAAACCCCAGATTTCACCAGTTTTCTATACTAGCATCTATGTGTTAGAAAATCAGAATAATGATAATTCAAAACATTTGATATTCGTATTTCCTTGGTCTTCTCCAATCTATGACAGTTTCTTAGGTTTACTGGTCAGATTTTTTTGTACAATGTCGCTCAATTTGTGAGTCTGATAGTTTTCTTGTGGTTGCCCAAGGGTTATGAGTTTTGGAGAAAAATACCACAGGATAAAGTATCATTACCATCACATTATCTAAAGGGGAATAAAATAATAATAAGACTTACCACTAATTGGCTTTGATCATTTGGTTTGTCATGTTCATGCAGTAGGAAAGTTGTTGGTTTTTTTTCTTTTTCCTTTTCTTTTCTGTTTTCTATACTTCAGAGGTCCACCCACGCCAACTCGACCTCCTTGAAAAAGAGAATACTTGTATATATTTATACATGTAGACATAGAATTCAATTTTTCAGAGACTGTGTAGTCCTGACTTTCCTGGAACTTATTGTGTAGACCAGGCTGGCCTCAAACTCACAGATCTGCCTACCTCTGCCTCCCCAAGTGCTGGGATTAAAAGTGTGTGCCACTACATTTGGCTTTTTAAATTAGCTTAGAAAGTAAACAGAGAGCTCACAGGAAATTGTTCATAAATACTTTTCAAGGAGTTCGACAACTATAACCACCAAGTAAATGCAAATTAAAACTACTTGGAGTCAGAATGGCTAACATCAAAAAAAAAACAAATGACAGCTAATCTTGGTATGGATGTTGGAAGAGGAACAACACTATTGAAGGGAATTTAAACTGATACAACCACTATGGGAATCACTGTGGAAGTGTGTAAAATAACTGAAAACAGAACTATTACATGATCCAGTTATACCCCTGCTGGGCATATACCCAAAAGAGGTGGAAGGTAAGTCCCTATAACTGAAGACACCACCTTCTTCAGAAACTGGTCCTGGAAGCTCCTGAGCTAGAACTGACCTGAACGCTCTTTCCCTGAGGACTAGAATTCCTGGTACTAGAATGCACCATGCAAACTTCCAAAGGAGGGAGGCAACTAACAGTCCCACCAGGCTATAGTGCCTATCAACCACATCAATGGCCAGTATGCCACGATAACCCTATGGGGTTAGTAGTGGCACACATACCTTGTCAGTATCACTAATTGGATTTAAGACCATTTCAACAAAAAGGAGACCATGCCTGGTATTGAAAACCTAGCCAACTATTCAGTGCTCGTGAAGTCATGAATTTTGGAGGAGAATATACAAATACCAATTTACTAAACCAACACAACCTAATGACAATCTACAAACATTTGCCCTTATACCTATAGATAAGTATAGTAAGATTTGATCATGTCATGTCAAGTCTATGCTCCTTGATGATCTCATTGAAGTAGAAACTTTGAACCATATCATATGGGTTATAATTCCATCTATCTAGTACTTGTAGTAGGGTCAAAGAACCACAGGACACCAGTTGGCCTGGGAGGCTGAGCTCTGTGCCTTCATTTTACAGTTGAGGAAAGTGAATGAGACTTAGATCCAAAGACAATCAACTATAATTAGCTAAGTACATATTTCTCTGTGACTGACCACATTACATGAATTTTAACAGAAGCCTGTATTGGTATTAGCCAAGTAGAAAAGGAATTCTATAACCCTCATGGCTATAATCGTCATCATCCTCCAGTGAAAAAGATTTATCCTACCTGAAAACTACTGATGCAATGTACATAATGGAAAGGATGTGAGTGTATATGCACAACATTGTTTTAGATTACCTACTTCTATTTTCCCTCTGAATTCTAAGTGCTCTTTCTCCTTTTCCTATCAAAGTCAGTAAAGTATTTGTTTTTAAATTTTGTAAATAGAGACTGGGTTGAAGAATTCCTTAGTTTCAGAATGTTATGTTCATATGGCTATGTGTGTGTGGTTGTTGGAGGAGGGCATGTGCTAGATTCAGGATAGTAATAATTTATCAAAACTAGAACTTTTATTTGTATGTATGTGAGTGTTTGAAACATAGTTTCATGTAGTATAGGCTGTCATCAAAGTGACTATGAAGCTCAGGCTGGCTTTAAACATCTGCTCTTCCTGCCTCTACGTTACAAGTGATGGGATTATGGGTGTATGACATCACCCCTTGCTCTAAAATTGGAGCAGTCTGCCTGTTTGTTTGCTGAAATAAGGTCTCCCTCTGTAGCCCAGACTGGCCTTGAATTCAATTTGTATCCCAGACTGACCTTAGAATTGTAGTCATCCTCCCTTATTCTTATAAATTCTTGGATTAAAGGTGTGAGCCACAATGTCCAGCAAGAGCTTTTAATGACAGGAATATCTACCTTTTTCTCTTGCCCAGCCCAGGTTTTTTTCTGCAGTAGCATTTAAATCTAATTATTGTATCTTGCCATTCCTTTTTTCTTGAGTTTTACATTCTTTTTTAATGGAATTTTAAATACAATATATTATGGTTATGATTCCTGTTATGGTAAAAATAAAATGCTGTGCTGTTCCCTGAGTGGTGGCAGTGGGCAGCAGGTCCCAAGACCACAGTGGGCCATGAAGGCAGCCAGTCCCAGGAACAAAGCCCCCGAGTAGCCTGTGGGCCATGAGGGCCAGTGTGTCCTAGGCAGGGAGCCACGTGGCAGGTGAGAGACCAAGATGGATAGGCACACCGTGCAGAGTGAGGCTGGATATTTATTTAGTAGGTTATGGAAGGGAAAGGGGAGAAGAGAAGAAGGGAAAAGAGGAGAAAGGGAGAAAGGGGGAGGAAGGAGGATTGAGGAGAGGAGCCCTCTTCCCTTTCTGTCTTTTGGGAAGAGAGCTCAGGCCAGAAGCAGAAGGAAGATCTGCCTGCCTAGGCAGTGGATGGGGTTGAGAGGAAGTGGCCAGACTTGTCTCTTAAGGGGACAGGACAGACCATTATAGTTCCCCTCCCCCAACTCCACCCCACTCTTCCAACCACCCAAATCTATAGCCTCTTTTGTCTCTCTTATTAGGATACAATGTGACAGATCATATGGTAGCTTGTGCCTGAAAATATCTCTGTAAATAATTAACTGTCTCTATTTTCTCCCAAGATGTTCCCTGCTGTGTATGACTGAGAAAAAGTAATCCCACTTTGATGTCCATTTCTACTATTATCAATTTGTGGGAGTTTTATTTACCTCTGAAAAAACCAAAATCTTTCCATTCCTGCCTACTGTACAACCAAGCTGATTATGTCTGCATCGACAAATAAGTTTCTTTTATAAGCAATAAAAATCTGTGAAAAATACACACATTGTAAAAAGGACTAGACTTGCTGTTGCCAAACTTTGAGATGTAAAACTCTTTAGGAAATTATTACAAGACACGAAATTTCTTTCTACAAGGCTGCTATGTACCCATCTGCCCTGCTCACTGTAAAATTGCCCATGACAAAAAAGTAAAAGCTCTTACTGTTGGTCCTTCCAGGACCTGGTTATTATCTCAAAATTTTATCAGGGACCCTAAAGATACTTTGCCTACAGACAGCAGGAAGCAGTTTGGAGAAAACAATGTCCACATTCCCAAGAGTTTGGGGGGTTATTGCCAGGAACCAGCCTCAACAAAAATACCACTTGGCAGGGTAGGGGCATGGGGATTATAAATATAAGTAAAGAGTACAAAGACGTAAAAATAATAAAACAGAAAACATAGAATTGTACCAGAAGGGAGTACCAGTGAATACCGAAATCCCTGTGTTTAATTTTCCGTACACTTTTATACCCCAATGCCATAGGGGGAAGAAGACAAAAGACTACGTTAACATGATACAAAGGGAAACTAGAACAGTTACTTGCTTCAATACTTTGAGATATCAAGTCATTAGCATTCTGTTGTTTAGGCAGTGAACCTACCCTAGACCAAGTATCCTGAAGGCAGCCACACCCAAGGTCAAACCTCCTTTTAGAAAAGAAGAAGTAGAAATATGCCTAAATATCCTGACCATTGGTCATGGTGGAGTGGATCCAACTGTGTGGGCCATCTTAATGTCAAAAAAACCCCAAGTAACCATACCCTAGATCAAGATGTATAGCCCTGGTTGATGTCAACAATTTTGAGCAACCTCAAACTCTCTGACCTTCAGACAAGGTGGAAATAAGCTCACATTTTTGGGCCTTCACAGGTTATAAATAGTCTTTGGTTATTTGGTTGGTTATGAATGTTTGTTATATTTAGGAAATATAGGACTATAGGAAAAAACACACCTATTAATCTCAGATATTTTGCATTGACATGGATTTTGGTATAGTGATGTAAATTTAAAGTTAATTTTTTATACTGTATATATGTTTCTATTCTTGATTAAAGGATTTTTGTATATTGATACAAATTTAAGATCAATTTTGTTATATGTAGGTTTATGCTCTTGTTTAAGGTATTATGTTTATATAGCTAATTTAAAATGTAATGTATAAAAACATAAAATGTATAGTTAAGAAATACAAATTAATAGTCATCTATAATAGTCAAATTTATAGTTCTGTTAGTTAGGTTTTCTAGATATGCAAAGATATATTTCAGATGAATAGGTAATCTTCAAACACTTTAAAGACCTACAGAATATGGCATTTAAAATGTTGTAAGAATTTAGACTTTTCTCAAAAGTGAGACACATCTGCTCCTGGCAGCACCAATCACTTCAAGAAGATTGAAGAGGCTCCTTATGGAGGTTGCTAGTCATTTGGGCAAGAAACTGCTCTTGCCTAGACTGCTGGATGTTATGCTGTATATGTCCAATAACCAGACAGAATAGAGCCAGGCAGGAAATCCAAGCAAAGATAAAGGGAAAAGGAGGGTGGAGTCTGGGAGACCCCAACAGCTGCCGGGGAAGCAAGATGTGAGGTAACAAGCCACTAGCCTTGTAGTAAAGTAATAGAAGTGGGTTAATTTAAAAGTAAGAGCAAGTTAGTAACAAACCTGAGCCACCAACCAAACTTTTATAATTAATATTTTAAAAAGCTAAAAACTATCTTAGGGCCTTGAAAATCACATAATAGGATTTTTATTTGTTTGCGTGTTTTTTTGAGACAGGGTCTCTGCATAGCTCTGGCTGTCTTGGAACTCACTATATAGACCAGGCTATCCTCAAATTCATAGAGATCCACCTGCCTCTCTCTAGAGTTCGAGTTTAATGGTGTATGCCATCATGCCTGGCCCACACAATAGGATTTTAAAGTTGAGGATAGAAGCAAAGTTTCATAATAACTAATTGGATGATGTTCTCTTTAAAATAAAAAATGGGCAAGAGGCATAGTTCAGTAGTAGCATACATTATAACTTTAGTTCAGAAAGCTGTAAGATCAAACTCCAGGATGGCAAATAAATAAATAAGCAAACAAAAACCACACACACACTTTATCACATACATTCTATAAATGCTAAAGTGCATAGAAAAGTTGATTTAATATGTTTGTCTATTTTGCTACCTAGCCTTGCTTTACCACTCTCAAGCATAACAGCACAGTCAGTAAGAGACCACACAATGTTTTTTTTTCTTGATCTTTATTGAGCTCTACATTTTTCTCTGCTCCCCTCCCTGCCTCTTTCCTCCCCTTCAACCCTCTCTCAAGGTCCCCATGCTCCCAATTTACTCAGGAGATCTTGAGAGCACACAATGTTAAGGGAGAAAGTCAGTCATTTGGAAGTTTAGAGCAGTGCAAGGATTGTTATATTCACAAAGTCGGGCCAGAAAAGACTGAAACAAAGACATAAAAAAAGCTAACTAGAACCTTTCTCAAACTTGTGCTAGGTTTTAATTCTCAAAACAAGATAGAATACTTTGGGAAACCATACATAGCACAATTAGTCATTCTTTAAACTGAAATTTCTTTCATTGAGCATATTTTCTTGTAGAATGCAAGTATAACCTCAAACAACTTGAAATGGAGGTGAAATGTGTAAAGTAAGAGTAGGGAAGTTCAAGTTTACTCAGGTAAATGTTTCATTTTTAGATGTGCATCTACTTTTTTTCCTTTCTTTTAAATTTGAGATTTGGGGCATACAGTTAATGGCTATCAGATCTGAAAGTCCAGGCTCTATCATACTATTTTATGTGCTCTCTATTTTCCAAAAATATATATGGTGAATATTCTCTAGTGTGGTAGAAAGAACATGAGATTTATAAAGAACTGAATTCTATTCTCAACTCAATGAGTCATTTGTTTTCCCTGAAACTCAATTTCCATTAGTATAATGTAGAGGTGATAGTCCATATTGACACTGTAAAACAGTATACCCAATACCAGTTCCACATTTGACAATTTGCTAGAATTACCCAAAAGTTATTATAATCAGATTACTATTTGTTACAGCAAAAAGATAGAAAGCAGTACCTACAAAGAAAAAAATGTGCATTAGGCAAAGCCTTGAAGATTCCAGGAATAAGTTTCCAAAGTCTTCTCAGTACTAGACTCACACAGGATATGCTTAATCCCTAAGCAATGAGCTACAGAAACACAGGGAAAGTATTTTTCTCAGAAATACTCTCTAAAATGGAATCCTGCATTTTAGTAATTGAGTGGAATTACCCAAAACCCAGATCCTACAGAAAGAAAGAACAGTAAATTACATTTTGTAAAAGCTATTTAGATACGTTTTATTGCATAGTTCAATATTTCAGGCATTCTTGATGCTCTTGTCAGTTTGTAGCTCAGGAATCATTCTAAGACTTCAGTTCTCAAGAGCCAACAGAGGACTAGTCACATAGATGAGCACTTTGAAAAATATATAAGATTTGAGAAAGCTGGGCCTGCTAAGCTAACTTTTCCTTTTACAGATAGGTATCAAAATATTAAATTACTGTGTGTACCTGTACAAGGTGATGCGTGTTAATAATGAAGTGTATTAAATGTGAGAAAGTATTATCACAACTGTGTAATCAGAGTTAGAGTTGCTCTGGAATGTTATTAAGTACAGCAAGAATAGAAAATTACATGGGAAGTAGGCTTGAAAATTGAAAAGATGTTTAAAAATCCTACTGAGGATTTCACTTTTCTCTATGATTAGAAATAATTTCATCACCAGCACTATTCTGCTCCTCACCAGTTTCACATTGGACTTTCTTATCAACAACTATATATTTCTTGGTGGGTTCTTTTGGGGGGGAGTTGTTATTATTTGTTTGTTTATTTCAACTGTTATTTTTTCTTGCACAAGCCACATTGTTCAATCACCCAGAAGATTTTGGCATAGATTTGAACCACTGAAAAAGAGCACAACCAGATGCTTCACAGAAAACTCTAGGCAAGTCTCAGTGAAGTGCCTTTACTATAGTGAATAGTACCAGTGGTAAAGCTCAATAAGAATGGAGTTCATGTAAACCTGAGTATGGCTGTAGTGTATCACTTTTGAGCTAAGTACTGGACTTGATTACCAGCCCAGCCTTGATGTTTCTTCCAAAGGGGATGGTTGGGGGCCATGCTAAGGATGACGAAAAAGAGCATAAAAAGAAAATCCATGCATTTTGCATAGTGATAATGTCAATGCTTAGAGATGAAGAGGATATTGCAATACTCTTACCTAAAACGTGACAAAGGAGAGTTCTGTTTGAACCCAAGTACTAATGGCAAACAGTAGGTTGATGAACAGCTTAGAAAGGTTTATCTTGCAGAGGAACCACAAACATACTGATGGAACTTTGTTAGCAAAGTGGCTGTTAAATATATTTTATCTGCCTTCCAGCTCTTTCTCTGCTCTAAGCCCCATCCCAAAAGTGGTACCAGAGGCAGCTGTCTTTATTCTGTGTATGAACTTGAATTGATTTATTTGTTTTGCTGGTATATTAATTTCACTCCTTGTCTTGGAGCAATGCCAGTGATTATCCTTAAACTGGCCTTCATCTACCAGACCTTACTGGCCCTGGAAAGTTTTCATATATAATGCAATATAGTCTCTTTAGAGTGCTGGATGAAAAGGATAGAGATAAGATAAGAGCTCCTGAAATCAAGGGAACTCATTACTTCTTTTGAAGTAGAATATTTGGAGGTTGTGTATAAAGAAATTAAGGACTGACTCATTCCTTGCCTTATTGCATTTTGCCTTAGAAAAGTTTCTTCTACCTTTCGTACCAGCAAAAATACTAAACCTGTTGTGTAAATGTACCACATTTTCCTTATCCATTCTTCAGTCGAGGGGCATT
>LOJH01011438.1:0-21630 GCA_001685095.1 Ellobius talpinus
TCAGGCAGCCGTTCAGTCACAAAGAAATACACAGAGGTCTATATTAATTATAAAACTGAGTGGCCTATTAACTCAAGCTTCTTATTAACTGTTATAACTTATTTTAGTCCATAATTCTTGTCTGTGATAGCTTGGTACCTTTTTTGGCGAGGCAGTCACATCTTGTGTCCTTTGCATCTGGGTCACAACTGCAGACTTCAACTTCCCTCTTCCCAGAATTCTCATTTCCCTGCCTTTCCTTCCTGCCTGGCTGCCCTGCCTATACTTCCTGCCTGGCTACTGGCCAATCAGCATTTTATTAAAAATAATACAAGTGACAGGATAAAAGACCATTGTCCCATAGCACCATTGCTCCAAACCACGAGGTAAACACATCTCTTTAAGAAATCACCCATCCTCAAGTGTTGCATTATAGCAATAGAACATGGAGAAGGCACGCGTACACTAGCTAAACATTGTCTTGACCTGCTGAAAAGATTTATCCAACTCATTGTGTAAAGATGATCTCAAAGCATGAACATGTAGCATGCCTTCCTGGAGACTCTCTAGACTCCCAAGAGTTAGGAAAATGTACCATTTTTATTCTGCTCCTTGCCTATGTCTCTACCGTCCTTCATTCTCTCTAAGATCCCCAGTTGATTAGTCCTGCTTTTACATCAGGGCTCCATTTAGTAGCTATCACCATGAAAAGTCTTCCAGCTTTCATGGTGTGTGGTAGGTCTCCGCCTGCTGTCCTCCATCCATCCCAACGCATGTCTATTTCCATCTCAGCTGCCCCAAGCTGCATCTGTAAATTGTGTGTGTGACTTTCTTGTTGACTGATGATCTTATTTCTCCCTCCTGGATTTTTAATGCTCAGATACTTTGTATATTTAAAGAGCTTTGCCTCTCAATGTCTTAGATGATATGTAAATCATAAAACTGAGCATATAGGCATTTATTTTCTTGTTCTCTTTGTCATTAATTAGCTGAATGACGTTGGGTAAATCATTTGGCCTTTCTAACATGAACGTCACACTCTGTGGAATTATCTCTAAGGCCCTTGTTACCCTAATCTTCATATTTATGTGGTTCTGTCCACATTATGCTGTGCAATTAGGCATTTAATAAAAGTTTTGGTGGTTTCTATGGTTGAATAAAAATGATCCCAGAAGCTCGGCTCAAAAGTGTCCTTAAATGATAATTTTTTTGTCTTTACACTAAGCATACAATTGTGGTTTAATTTATTTTCATGCACTGTAGTTCTATTAACAAAATTTAAAGTGGCTCACATGAAGAGTGCACCCCTCAGACAGTAAGAAGGCACAAAAGAAGGTGATGGGGTGGGGATGTGAGAATAGTGTCCAAGAGAAGAGCAAAGTCAAACCCAGACACCCAGTAAAGTGCATCTCTCTACCACAGTGGTTAGGCCATTCTCAAATGCCATTCCCAGTTTCCTGCATTCACATGGAAAAGAGCAACAGTCTCAGATGTAGAAATTATCATAGGGAAAGCTCAGCTTTCCAACACGAACTTCTTAAGTGAAGATTTCCTCTCCACGTACCAAATACCAAATGGTGCACCAGATGTTGGTGCGAAGGCAGTTCCTAAAGACAGCATGGGCATAGAATTAACAAGGCTGTAAGTACCTCACAGGACACAAGACCACCACTCCCCAAGTAAGAACAAGCTCACGCATGGGTCCAAGGCATTCTCCATTACATAACCTTCCGATGACAACTGATTAGGAAGGAAGTCTGGAATACCTAAATAAATCAACCAAACGTCTTATTTGTCCATAGTCTGATGAGGTGAACATGGTACTCCAGGAAATGATAGCTGTTATCTGCTTCAAACTTTATTAGCATTTTTGTGTATGTGTGCACATGTGTATGCATGTATATGTGTGCATGTATTCATGTGTGTATGTATATGTGTGCATGTATTCATGTGTGTATGTATATGTGTGCATGTATTCATGTGTGTATGTATATGTGTGCATGTATGGTTTTTGCATGTGTGTAAGACAATCTACATCAGACACCTTCCTCTATCACTCTTCCTCTTATTTTTTATTTTTATTTTATTATTTTTTGAGCCAGAATCTCTTACTGAACTTGGGGCTCATTGATTCAGCAAGACTAGCTAGGCAGTGAATCCCAAAAGCTCCCTGTCTCTACATCTCCAGCACTAAGATTCCAAGTCTGGGCTGCCACACGAAGATTTTCATATGATTTCCAGGGATCAAATTCAGATCCTCAGGCTTATGTGGCGAGCACTTTCCCAACTGTGTCATTTCCTCAACCCAACTGGTGTTTATTTATTTACCTATTTATTTATTGATCACCACCATTCTTTGTGTGTCTTCTTCTGGTTCTACTCTACTCACAGACTGTGACTTGAACAAGTAATTCAAGATCTCTGCCATTTCGTCACATTGTCTATGAGATGGAATGGGTCCCAACACTGAGCTCACAGAGTCGTCACAGGATAAAAGGCCAACCAAGCCAACAGTGCTTAGTATCAGAAAGGGCTATTCCAGGATATTATATTGCCTTTTACAGTCACAACGTGTGCTTTTGTTTAGTATTAGAACATGAAAACACAAAATAAAAATAAAGCTATACTGTCTTTCTGAGACACTCATGGGTCAGATTGCTTTTGTCCTTTTTTCTTGGTATTGAAGATAGAACCAAGATCTGTGTATATAACTGGAAAATATCCTACTAAGTTATCACTGGACACTATCTAAGTTACTTTGTTAATATGCATAGTTACAGGAATGTTTTTAAAATTCATATATAGCAAGGTTTTATCAGTTTATGCTTGTGTGCCTACCTGTGTATGTGTGCATGGAGGTGCATGCCAGAGAACAACCCCAGGGGTCATTCCTCCATGCCAGCCAACTTTTAATTAATTAATTAATTACTTTTGACACAGGGTCTCTCACAGTCCTAAGTTCACTAGCAGGACAGGTTGGATGGCCAGTAAGCCACCTGTCTCTGCTTCCCCAGGGCCTCAGGGTCCACACACAAAGTTATTTTTTGTTTTCAGTGTGTGTTCTGGGAATGAAACCCAGGTCCTTATGTTGAAAAGCAAACATTTTACCTCAGTTTTCAGACACCTAGCGCTATTGCTCTATGTGAACATGCGGTCCATTTGCTAAATAGTGAATGGAGATGTCTTGAAAGCCTGGGAGCTGACTGCAGTCTAGCTTAGCAACCCCATATCTTCATCATCTTCCTCCTTATCTGTGACCTTGGGAGAACTGGGAGAGATGTTCAGGACACATTCTGCTTTCAAATTCCTGGTTCTAGAATTTCTGCTTCGGTTGGAGGTTAAATATCTTTTTCTTTTTGAGATCAAGGAAAACAAATGCATAAAACTCTGGGTGTAAAATAGTACTTCTCTCTGATGTATAGTTCTGATTTCCCTAAATTTCTTAACTCCACAGAGGACCACTGCTTTCCCAGTTAGCTTTCTGTTCCCTTTGAAGTTCCAGACAATTTGAGGCTAATCAACCCCAGGAGGGTCTCTTTTTAAGTGCTCTCCTCTGCCTCAAGAAACATCTCTCTGAGCTGCAGACCTAATTTTTCCGAGTGTTCTCACCCTGTTTAAGTAGAGGCAAGCTTCCCAGGCCTGGACCTAATCCTCCGCTCACCATGCTCATCTTTGATCAAGACCACAGGTTCTGGCTTCCCGGACAAGCTCATGGGACCTTTGTCCTTTCTCCTCCACACTTCTCATCTCAAGATCAAGACGCCTTTTCCAAATGGAGAAAGAACTGTTATGTGAATTGTTCATGCCCTGGAGAAACTGTCCAGGAAAGGCAGGACCAGTTCCTGGAGGAAATCTTATCACAGTGGGCTAGAACCATTTGCCTTGAGAGGATTCCATCCATCTCACTTTATCTCTGAGGTTCCCTGTCTCTTACTGTGGTTATGCCTCTTGTGTGAAAGAACAGCCTCCTATTGGGCAAGATTTGCGCAAGCTTACCGTAGGATGCTGAGCCTTAAGCCATGATGGGCTTCCACGTCCCCCCCTGCCCCCTCTCCCTCTTGTACACTTTTGGCTTCATCTTCCTCCCACCATTGCAGGTCTGCTTTACCCATTCTTCCTGTATGCCTGCCTGGTACTATTAAAGACCCATGTGCGGGTTTAGTGACCAGCTACCCAGCTCTGAAAGAGCTTCAAGACCAGCGATTCACTGATGACTCAGTGCTGGTTCATCAACTGTGTTAAAGATTGAGGCCATATCCTAAGTCCCAACCAAGTGGTCAGTGGTTGGCTTTGTCCCCATTTTTCTTGGGACTTATTCTGCCCTTGGAATCTCACCTGCAATACCTACGACAAGACAGCAAGTGGTTACTTCTGAGTTCTGCAAATAGCACCACAGGTCATCTGTAACTATGACTGGATCTTCTTAGCTGCAATCTGCAGCTGATGCTAAGCCACTCTACACAGGCAATCCCCTGCAGCTCTCTGCGCTGCTCCCTTCCTGTGGCCAGCTGAGGTGAAAGGAGTCCTCCTTCAGAGTCCCTCCTGCCTCCCTGTCCATGCCACATACCTGGCAGAGCTGATTAGAAAACTAGGTAATGTTTAATGCCGCGAGTCTCAGGAAATAAACACCGCTGTGCTAGATGCTTCCTCATTCCCGCTCTTGTAAAGCTTTTTGGTATTTTTTCCTTAATTATTTTCCAGTAAAATCAATCTCTAAACATTCTCATGATAATTATTTCCGATAAAATCTATTCTTCCATTGACCAAATAAAGTCTAGAGCAGAGAGCCTATGTTTTGTAATTATCCCCTATTTTGCAAATTATATAATAGCTTTACAATAAATATTGACGAGAAAATGGCTAAAAATCAGAGAATGATACAACCAATAAATATTCAAAAATATCCATTCTTCCTAGTGATCACCAAAATGAAAATGCATATTGAAACTATCAAATTTGGAGTAATTTTAATATTTGATTAATGTTTTTAGAAAGCTATCACAGAACATTGCTGAGAGACAAAAATCTTCCTGAGAAGTGATTAGCAATATGTCTTAAAGATCTTTAAGCTTTATGTTATCAAGAAATATTTAAAACCATAGAATAATTTTAGGAATGTAGTGTAAACTTTATATTATTCAATGAATGCTTATCAAGGGTTCAAGCTATGCTAGGTATATTGTGTGTATGCATAGTATATGTATGTGAATAAGTATAATACATATGCATACATACACATATCTATACCAGAACCCTTATCTTCAGGAAACTGTAGAAAATTAAGTCAGACTAACATATAACAGGAATAGTAAGTCAATCCGTCTGTCTGACCTGGAAGGTCCTACTTACACAGCTCTTGTCCCTGCATAATTGCTAACAGCAGGGCACTACAATAGAATGGTGAAGAGGGAATTATTTTAGGCAGGGCAGCCAGGGAGCCCTCTCTCAAAGGAGGTGACAGGAGCAGAAACAGCAAAGCAATGAAGCAAGTCCCATTTTCCTCTGGGCTGGGGCGGGTGCCACAAGGGAAATACGTCATCTAGGGGCACCTGGCAGCATTGACAAAAGCCCGTGCGGACTGTGGTTGCTGTGGAACATGCAACGGGGAGACTGAGAAGACATGGCATCAAAGCTGATTGACATGAGAAAAGCTTACTCAAACGTTGGCTTGAATTTTCTGGAAACGTTAAAGCAAATCCAAGTCCTGTAGACTTGACCTTTATGACCTGGCCTGGACAAAGTCATTCACGGTCTGCCCTGCTCTGTAGAAACTGCTGCCTGATCCTACAGTTTCCATGGACGTTTCCAATGATCAGAGCACCACTGGCAGTGGGGTTCACCCTCTGTGGAGAGTCAGTTTAGAGGCAGACAAGCACAGAGGGAGCAAACGCTCCTTCACCCAACATTCTTGTCAGTGCTTTTCTATTTATTTATATTTTAAGAGAGAAAGTGTGGGTGTGTGAGTGTGTGTGTGAGTGTGCATAATTTGTATGTGTGAGTGTATATTATTTGTATCTGTGTATGATTTGTATGTATCTGAGTGTGCATGATTTGCGTGTGTATGATTTGTGTGTGTGAGTGTGTATGATCTGTGTACGTATGATCTGTGTGTGTGAGCATGATTTATGTGTGTGTCTCAGTGTGCATGATTTGTGTGTGTTGTTTATGAGTATGATTTATGTGTTTGTGAATATGATTTATGTGTGAGTATCTATGATTTGTATATGAGTATGGCTTACATGTGTGTGATTTGTGTGTGTGTCTGAGTGTGCATGTTTTGTGTGTATGTATATGATTTGTGTGTGAGTGTATTATTTTCGTGTGACTGTGTATGTATTCCATATGGTCTGGCGAATGCCAGGTGTATGTATACATTGTGGGCATGAGGTCAGAGGAAACTCCAAGTGTCTGCTTCTCATTCCACCCTTGATTGCTTCCTACACAGAGATTAATTCGCCAAACCTTTTATTAATAATCAGAAGAAGATACAATTTCAAGGGAATTTATTTTAAATATTTTAAGTGAAATGCAGAGACCCACATGAGTTGTACAGAAGGTGAAAACTGAAGTGTGTGCTTTGCTCCCTTAACCGTGACCAGTGGACCAGATTCTTCACTAGAGAAAACAAGCCAAGAACTGTGTTCCATCTGCCCGGACTCTCACAGACGTGAGCTTGGTACCACCTGGGTACCAGGCATTCTGTCTTCTTGGGTAGTTGCTTCCCAATTATCTCTGTTTATAAACCCTAAAGTATTTTAAAAACTTGTCAAGTACATTCTCATCTATATTTTAGGTTGACTTCTGAATTTTTGATCACTAGTTCAAATTATTGCAAATGATTTAATTTCTTATAGATTATAACTCTTGACATTTTTAAAGAAATCCATTCTATCACTTTCTGCGATGTATCAAATGGAATATAAATACCAGAACAATTTGCTATCCACCATTATCAGTTTAAAAATATTAATGAGCTGTTCCAAAGTCAGTCATTTTACAATGTTCATTTACTTTCTGAAATGGTCTTTTCATTATACTACGTTCTTCTCTGTGCACATGTATTACATGAAAATTTGTATGTTTATCATTTTTCTTGGGTATCAGGGCTTAAGTGTTGAATCATTTTACTGCATTGACTTATTATTAATATTATATTATAAATATTGATAATTGTTAGAAAGAAAACAAATTTTATAAAGCTTTTTTTTTTTTTTTCGCTGGAATCACCTCTGACCTAGCCTAAAATCCCCATTTTTTTGTAAAGGTAAATGCTGGAAAACTTTGTTGCCAATAGAACAAATTTGGAATGGAAGTCTACTGTGCTGTCATGCATGTCCCTCTAAAATATGTTGCAAATGCAGCAGACTGATCGATGGTAAAATGCTTTTACAATTAGCTGGAAACTTGTTTAGTATCTTCTTCAGTTGTGTGGAAGTAAAAATGTTTTAAAAAAACAAACATGGTTTGTAAAAAAAATTGAAATTAAATTTGAAAAACTACCCAGATAAAGCACATATTTTTCTCAGTGGGGGAAAATATTACAAAAAAGCTTTATCATGATTTATCAAATGGCAATTAAATATATCAGCTATTCTTTCGCTTGGGGGCATTTTGTAATAAATATTTATACATAATCTACTAAAAATATTTGTTTAAAATGTTTCATTTTAAAACTCATGCTGACATAATGAAGCGTTTTCTTCTGTATCACACACTTGGAGTATATTTTGTCAATGTTTGGAGATTCATATTCAGCTCATTTAATTCATGAGAACTGTCCACCATGTAAACCACATGACAATGGATTCTCTTTGTCAAAACTACCAGCCAAGTCAGATTCCCACCTGAAAAGGCATGACTGTACTATTCTGTTCAAAGTAATGCACTGATCTGTATTCTGTGACAACCGTCACCCACTGGCCTCCTAACTCTAAAATGGAGAAAACCACCGAGGTCAAGACAGTGTGGCCATGAAACTGTTATATAGTAGAAGGTGAAGCCCCTGCCCCCACGTGGTGTTGTAACTGAAGTGAGATAAAGTTATGTGCATGCATGAACAAGTCCAGTCTTTACGGGTACCCAAGATCTTTTACATTTTAAGGCAATAGTCCAGACTTCAGACGGATGAGAGCATTTGGTTTGCATGTGAGCTGTGTGACTTGTGACTGTCACAAAACACCTGCAGAAGCAACTTAAAGAAAAGAGAGGTTAGTTCTGAGTCATGCTTTCTGGGGATTTCAGTCCTCAACAAGAAGCAAGGAGGAGGCTGAGTGACTGGCTCTTTGGTGGCCAGGTTGGGTAGCTTTTCCTCCTCACATTGTGACTGTCCAGGAAGCTGAGGATACAGGCTGGAACCAGAACTGGGTACAAACCTCAAGGGCTTGCCTCTTTATACCAGACTGGCCCCACTTTAGAAAGATTCCACAACTTCCCCAAACACTACCATCCAGTGTGACCCAGTGATTCAATGGCATAACTCCTGTGGAGTCTATCACACATCCAAATAACTACAATCAGTGCAAAGAGGGAAGATTAGGAACGGAGAGGTGAGGATGCACACAGAACACTTCTACCCAACACCCTCTTTCTATGTGGAGAATGAGCACTCATGGAAGCCAAGGACTGACCTAGACACTGCTTCCCGCTCAATTTTCCATATCCATCCTCATGTACCGGACCGCGTCGTTCTGTGGCTGTTAATGCAGAGGAAGAAGGCTCCATGCACTTAGGGAATTTATCACTTGGAGAGGGAGATATGCATTTGTCACCCTATGGATCGTTCTGTGTTTTATGAAATCAGGTGACTGCAGATGGTGCAGCCATGTGGGGAGAACACAGATATGGCTTAGGTAAGGACTTGACTCATCATGGCAATGGTCTGTCGTAGGAAGAAGAAAGATAAAGATACCATGAGAATGGTGGCAATGAAGGACCCAGTGTGTTGAGAAGTGGAAAAGGCTGATTCCTGTTTGACCCTGGCAAAGGAGCCTAAGTGGGAATTGACCACAAAAAGATGGAATAGGAACATCCCATGATATAGCAGTAATCTGAAGGAATCCAAGTAGTTGAACTTTGAAATGGAAACACATATACTACCGTTCAAATGATGATGGCAAAGGGAGTTACAATGTCACTCAGAAGCCTACAGTATATCATGCAATTTATGAATGCATTTAACTTATACAGTTACTGTAGATGGCTAGAGAAAATGGCAGGTATCTGTAAGCCTAGCAATCAGAAAGGCTGAGACAGAAGGATCTCAAGTTCTGACAAACCTGGACTCCACACTGAGATGCTACCTTTAAAGGAGTGTGAGAAGCAATACAGATCCATAAGCACCTGAGAGACTTCCCTAATATCAATGCGTAGTGTGTATTCTTCTGAATACACACACACACGTATGTATGCATACATGCATACATACACACACACATTCAAATCTGCACGAGTTAACAGCCTAATATACCTTAGGCCCTCATTTATATTTTTCACTTAAGTATGCACTACAAAATGCTTTTTATGTCAGCTGATTGGTTGAGCACCTTCCTTTTCATAGATGGATGGCATTTCATCATCTGAATATGTGTGTGTGTGTTTGTATATGTATTTATGTTTGTGTGTGAGCCTGGACTCAATTACTACCTGAGAACATCCTTTGCTACTAAGCTACACCCTCAGACCTTAATTTTTATTTACAGAATTGTTGCTGAGTTTTAGCTATAGTGAATGATGTTGCAATTAAGAAATTACTCCAGATTACTCAGCGTTTGAAATTATGCACAAGTGATTTAAGGAGAATTTTGAAAGATTACAGCACTTCACACTCAAACTATTGTTCACAAAATGTGTTTGTTTAACTTCAATCTCAACTATGCTAGGCATTTTTTATGCTTAGCAGAAAAGAGACTAAGAAAAATCTCTCTTTGAGACATGTTTCGTAGCTTTCTGGTAACATTGATATGGCTTTTAAATGTTCCTGGGCATCCTTTGGGTTTCTCTATTGAGAATTAAGTATCACTATTTTTATATGTGTGACAAAATGAAGTGGGACACAAAGAGCTAGACCTAAGAATGTGTTTATCTTCATTTAGAATGAATGCAAGAGAGAGCAATCAGACATGGGTGACTGAGCATTTGGTGACCTGTTTGGTGAAAGAGGACAGTTTCGGTGGAGCACTGTCAATTCCCGGGGCTGGGTCCAAAGCAAGCAACATACAGCCTCTTCACACCTCCACGAAGAGTGGAAGAAGGGGATGCATCAGGAGTGCAGGGAACTTTTACAGAACATGGCCTGTGTGGAAGAATCTGGTCTCAGAAGAGATAAGGAGCAACATGGGAGGCCCAGAGGTGAGGCTCGACTCTGAACCAAGTGCAAAAGAGACAAGGGATGAACAACCAGAGAATATTCCTAATGTAGGAACCTAATTTGTGCTGGTGTATGAAAATACCAAGCAGGATTTAATGTAGCAAGTCTATTCGCCAGGGTATAAAATGCTGTGGTGGCCCAGAGCCCAGGAGGCAGGGGCGTTTTCTGGGGAGTATGATGGGGCATGGATGCTTGGATATAGTGTTTGTGCTTGACACTTGAGTTCCTGTAAGGCTGGGGAATTCTTGATCCAGTAAAGAATATCAGAAAAGGTATTGAGTCATTTGGCAGTGCAGAGAGGGTTTGGACAACCAGGAACCTGCTAAGCTAGAGATAGTTGGATGAGGGACACCCTGGGCAGGAAACAAGGGTTTCACATCGTGTCTGTGTCTGGGATTGACATCTAATCTTCACCTGAAACACCCCACTCTGAGTCTCTCTCAGTACCTCAGCTTGTTATCCTTATTTCACAGATGAGAAACCGAGGCCTGAAAGGTTCAACAACTGAAGGTCAGAAACTGGGCCACGGGGCTCCTAACGCCAAGGACAGTGCTTTCAGCTTGTCTTAAGTGCCTCCTTCTGGCTTGGAGGTGGTTAACCGTCCTCTGAAGCCTTCAGAGACGATCAGAGCTGGCGGGTGATGTTACAAAACCAAACACATTAGTCACTTTCTCTCCTTTGAAAGTTCTCAAAGAAGAGAGGAGAAGTTGGCCGTGACTGGCATATTTTTATCTAGTTCAAAGGTTCGTCAAAGTCCTTCACAGCTTAATGAGTTAAAGTTTGCTTGCGACTGGGTGGGTAAACGCAGCAACCTAATTATGCTCTCTGCATATCAAAGGCTGCCGTTCACTTTGCCTAAATCTAATTTAGATATTTATATACTTTCTAAAAATAGAAAATTGAGAATTATCCATTATCCAGAACTAGTCATTCAATTAACAAGGAGAAAACACTGAAGAGCCCTGGTCCCAGTCATCAGAAAATGAGGGCACAGGGAGATCAAGGACATAAAAGCTATTTACCCTCAGAGCGTACCTTGGCAGGGAGGACTTGGTGACCATGGGACCAGCACTTCCCCGACTCTATTGCTGGATTGGATCCATTATATAGTTATAGGCTTCTATGTATTAGCATTGTTCCTTCAAAGACAGAAAGCTGAGTGTGCCCACCTTGCCTGCAGAGGCTGGGAAGTGACCATGACCATGACCTATATCATTCACAATGCTCTCTGAATACTCATCCCACATGACCCATCTATATGGTCCCAATATATGTGCATCGAATAGCAGATTCTCAGATTCTTTGGCACATTAAGTGTTTGCTACAGGATCTGATGGGGAGGTAGCTGGTGTGACAGGTGAGCAATGGTAATGCAATCAGCCACTATGTAAATGGGCACTTATAATGAGTGCATGTAACATGCCCCTGATTTCTCCCCCAGGGAACCAGAAGAGTCCTAATGCGGTGTGAACAGGCTAAGGGATACATATTTCAGAAGGGCGTGGCAAGTTGAGGAAGGAGTACTTAGCTTATTGCTGAAGTTCAAGAAAATGCATAAGGAACACAGACAGTGACGATATTAAAAAAAGGCAATAAGATGGGGAGGTGGCTCAGTTGGTTAAGCACACCTCTTGCAAGCTCAGATATCTAACTTTGGGCCCCAGAATTCATACAAAATAAGCCAGACGTGGTAGTATATGATTATGATCCTAGAGCTGGAGAGATGGAGACAGGATGGACTCTCTGGCCAACCAGCCTAGCCTACTGGTGAGTGTCAGGTCAATGAAAGCCAGTTCTTATGCCACCTCCTCTGCCCACATACAAGAAGACAGTACCTGAGCAACAACACCCAAGCAACAAAAACCAAGTCCTCTGGTTTACACACAAGCATAAACATGTAGACACACAGACACACACACATGTGTTGTAAAAACATGGACATGTACACACAAAGTGTGTTATAGACACATAAAAATGTATACACACACAAATGGGAATGAAGTGTATACAAAATCTGTTTCAAATGCCACCTGTACCATGTCCTAACAGCGTGATTCCTATGGCTTCTCTCATCTGAAGCTCAGCCTTGTCATTTTCAAAGAGGGAAGGACTTGGTTTTTCTCTCTGCTTTATAGAAGGTGGGGTACGTGTGGTGTAACTTACAAGGGGTTCCTAGCTCATCGCCACCCACAGAGAAAGGACACCTCTTATCATCCAGGAGGAAATCAAGCTGTGAAAGGAATTCTCCCATATCAACAGTGTCTCTAAAAGTATCCCTGCATCTAGCAGGAGCAAAAAGTATGTAAGTTGGCAACTGGCTGACATCATCTATATTTAATGATACATGATATAAATAAAAGTGATAAATATTTTTACTTTCATATAAATCAAGATGTGTCGGTCACTGGTTATGCAGGCAATAATAAAATATGCACAGTGGTTTATTTGAAAGGCTTACTAACTATTTTGGATCCCAAATCAATTTGAAAGCACAGTATTTTACGAGAGTTTGGTTCCTCTCAAATATAGCTATTCTCAGCAGCAGCCATTTCCCAACCTAACAAAGTCTTTAGTTTCAGTAAACATTTCCCATTATAGGTTAAATTTCACCTCCTACTTACAAACCCACATTGCTGGCAGCGTCCCACATCTATACAATGAGAAGATCAAAATGCATCTCAGCAAGGCAAGGAGACCTCGATGGCAGCTTCCTGGGTTCTCAAGGTGAGCTATACCACCAATGACAGGATCAATGGGGAATAGATCTGGGAATCAATTAACAGAACAGGGAGGCTGAACTGGAGCTCCTTCTCTCAATTAGGGGAGATTATAGTTTCAAAACACATGATGATTACAGGGATTCTCCATTGCTTTGGATGTACTTCCAAGATCCTTGCTCCCAGTGAGAACATCACTTCCTAGATCCTTTCTACCAAGGATAAGTGACCGTTTTCTCTTTCGATCCTAAGTCTTGGAGGCGGGCCATTTTGCCAGAAACATGAACATTGTTGAACTCCTTCTCATTAGAGAAGATGGGGAATCTGATTGCTGAACACCAGGGTCAAGCCAGTGAGAATATGATGGGTTGCCCAAGAAATTTTATTTTTTCATTTGGTTCTTTGGTGGTTTGAAACCATCTCATGTCTGCTAGTTTGACATGAACTTCTGTAGTTGAGCAATGACCTTGAATTTTTGATCCTCTTGACCTAGTCTCCCAAATGCTGGGATTACACAGGTTTATTTAACTTTTTCTAGTTTGCTAATTTAAATAGGAAGAAACCAAGACACTGTACTGGTGTGAATTTGTCCTCCAAGGAGATGAATTTGGCTTTAGACATGTTGACAGCAACATTTAGCAAGAGGAAGATGTAGCCCATTCATTCTTGTGCAGTCATGCTATGAATCCAGAGACTCCCTTTGGTAAGAGGAGAACAGCACCAGAACCTGAGTGAGTGTAGGTCATCGTCAATGAAATACCACGACCCTGGTCAGCTCATATGCTCGTTCTTGAGCCAGTTTGTGACGACCCACCTGGTCTTCCAGTTGTTGCTATGTGTCTCGAGAGCAACAAAGTCTGGAGAAAACTCAGTGGTGACACCAGAATTCTGCCATGCACTAAGTGAATAATCCTGGGGAAACAACTTGAAACATACTAGGTTACTCGTCGTCACTTGTGAAACTGTGTTCAGGGAGTCCTAGACTCCAAAGGTTGGGTTGGGACTTCAAGGCCGCCTGTTAAGTACTTTGCACTGCAGACTGTAGAATAGGCTACATTTGATTTCAGTACTTTGAATGGAGTCCTATTTGGCAGAATCTATGTAGTCACTCTGTTGAGGAGGTCTTAACAACATGGTTCAAATTCACATTCAAATTATATAATGTCACTTCATTGGAAGAGGTGCAAAGGGCTTGGAAGCTTCCAGCACTGCCCCCTGTTTCTTGGGGGAAATCCTTGGGGGCTCTTCTTTTATATCCATGAGGAATCTCTTCATGTGGGTTTTAAGCCTAAGAGGAGGTTGCTTGTGGTTGGTCTATTTGTTGAGAATTTAATTTCATCTTATGATATGTAAATATAAAAATAATAAAAAAAGAGAAAGTGTATATTGTGGAGTTCTTTCCTTGACTATCTCAAGGGCTTCAGGTTTTGTCCTGAACAACAGGGAGAGAGGAAGGACCAGAAAGACCTTAAAAGTTGGTGAAATTTTCATCCTAAAGATTTCTTCACTAAAGATTTTTCTTTTCATCAACAATAGGAACGCTTGCAGAGTCTGTCTCATCTATGGCTACATTTAAGATGCTAGAGGGAAATTCGTATAGAAGTTACAAACAGGGATGAGCACGTAAAGACATAGCAGAAGGAAAGAAATGCTCCAAAACACTAATGTGAGAGAGTTCATTTCCGAGCAACTGCACTAATCTGTCCTTGGGTCTTCTCGTGTTTTCTTGGCTGTCTGGGATTGGTACATTTCACACACACACACAGGTAAACATCATCTATAGACATCTAAAGGTTGATGTTTAAGTGTGATTTTCATCTCTTCAGACCATACCTCATGTATCTTCTGCACACCTCTAGGAGGTGGCCTCCCATCAATGTCTTTGTTTTGAGTCCATCTTCATTATACGCAGCACCCCCAGCCCTGCATAATTTTGAGAAGGTGCAGGTTAGCAACGTAATGCAGTGCAGTCCAGAACATGGCTAGATTCATTAGCCAATCTAACATACTAAGATGATACTGCAAAGTAGGCTCAGGACAGTCATGTGACCCTCCAGGAAACCCCTCCTATGTGCTACTCCCTGCTGGTCTCAAGGCTAGCGCAGACAAGTCCCCTTCTGCATACCGAGCTTCTGCTATGGCAAAATTAATTTCTGGAGCTTTGTTTAACCTTCAAGTCTGTGAAACAGACTCTTCCTTCATCCCACAATGTGGAGCCCAGGTTAGGTGGTCTAAGGTGAAGAACTGCGGAGGAGCTGCGCCTTCCTACTCATGGTGGAACCGCCAAGGTCATCTGTAGCTCTCTGCTGTATGTTTCTGATGGGAGCCCCATTTCTGCTGCCTGCTAGATCTCACGCCTGCCTCTTGATGGTCCTTCATCTGGATCCATTCAAGCCCCCTACCTTATATACATAATTGCTCCCACATCCTGCAGGACAGAGTCTTTAGATGCGATACATTGTGCAACCACTCCCAAGATGAGTGAATATATATAAATTTAACATATGAATATAAGTATATACATATACATATATCTCAAAGGGTGCCTTTTATTCTGACTGAACTAAAATGCAGTTTAAACAACTGCCTTAACATAGTTGGAATAATTATCCCTTCTTCCTGAGTACAATTCATCTTACCTTGGGCTAAAAATTGGTCATCAAACCTAGTATGCTTCCTCTTTCAGAGGCAGTTGGATACCTATGCCGCGTTTCCAGCCTGCAGTGAGAGTAGCATGTATTGTGTGGACCGCACAGTTACACACTCGGTGGGGCCTTCTGGAATGCATCCAGGTTGTCTAGCACTCAAGGTGTGTGCCTTCTTTGTGGTCAACCCCATGCAAACAGGCTGTTTCTGGACTACATCCGCCCTTTAGAAATGCTGTTTGGATACCTAATGAGGTCCACCCTCCCTTTCTGGTTAACTTGAGTACCTGCTGCCAAAGTTAATAATTAACAAGGTGTCACAATGCCTCTCCCAGAGCTCTCTTCTTTGCTCACCTGCCTCCCTGCCTCTTCCTGCTGCTTCCGAATTGCTTGAACTCCCCAGGGATACAAACTCCTTATAATAACTCAAGGCACAAAGGCACAGACTTTCGTGGCTCTAACTGAAATTCAAAATTGGGCAAGCCCAGGAGGCAATCACCTGGCCATTGCCCTAACCCGTATGCAGCCTCTCACTGCTACAGGAGTGCAGGTGAGCATGAAGCTTTAATGAGGCCTTAGCTACAAATACATTGTGCAATTACTGTTAAGATGGGTGAACATTTGGCCCGGAAAGAATTGCATTTTAAGCAATAGGGTTTCCCTATTAGCTGTTCTCAGCTATTAATTCAACCAGTTTGTTTATACATTTTGACAATTGTTCATGTGAAAGAGACCTGGGGATTTTATTTGACCACAATTTCATTATGGGCTAACAGTGTGATATGACTGCTAATAAAAGTTAATACAAGTTTAGGCCACATTAAGTGAATAGTTCAAATAGGGGAAAGGTAGCGTTTCCACTCTCCTTTACTCTTAGGGGTCCATGGATCTTATTGTTCCAAAATAATACTTGGCAAGTGGAGTTGAGCCTGCAGAGATGCTGGCATGGACCATTCGCAACGTAACTGTCCTTAAAGATCAAGGACTTGTGGGCTGCCATATATGAAGAGTCATTTATCTATTTGACCTTTCTTTTGCCCTTTTGTGGGCATGAACATCTCTCAGATGCACTCTCAGAGACAGGAATTGCTCTAGGGAAAAAGGCAAACAAGAGTCATCTGATGTTAAGCATTTTAGGTCTTTTGTGAGGGACAGGCAAAGGTGAAGTAAGGACTGGCTTTGGGGTAGGTGGTAGGTCTAAAGGAAGCCCAGGAGTGGCATAAATGAGCTCCCTTGCAAGGGACGCAGCCTGTGTGAACCAGGCTGCTGATCTGACTCCCTTTTTCTTCTGGCTTCTGCCACCCACCATATTTGACACCAAATTCTAGAGTCTGCCTCTTCAGCTGCTGCTTCTCTTTATCCTCACTAACCATTTGTCTCCCCTCCTCTACTCTGGCTCCTGCGGTCCCTACTACTTCTCCTGGAGACTCTCTCTGGCTTCCGGAGCCTCAGACACCCTCCATGTGAGCATCTTCTAAAAACACTTACCTCTTCCCTTTCCCCAGAAGCCTTTCCTGGTTCACTTCTTCAGCTGCTTTCTCCTCTCCTCCTGAATTGGATACAAGTCACCCCAGAGCTGACTGTTCTGTCTACTATTACTACAAGAGATATACCTGTGTGCCAGGACACTCCTCTTGTCTTATCGGCCCTTATCATGTAGAGAGGGACACCTCCCCTCCATATTTGGGACATTTCTCTCTGACAAGTTTCTCAGCTAGCTTGGGAACTCCCCAGATTGAAATTGGTGTCGCCAGGACACTTACCCACTCTGCTGCCTTTGTTCTCAGTTCCTTCCTGAAGCTTCCTTGCACCCGCTGAGGGCCTGCAACCTCACCTCCCCCTCAGACATGCTGGCAGCTCCGACTGTAGTCCCCTCTCCTCCCACCTGCTGTCTCTTCCTTAAGCCCTCTTAGGTTTCCACAACATTGGAATCTCCTCCTTTGAGCAGAGCTCCTATACCTTGAGACCTTGTTGCCTCTTGGCTCCCTCCTCTAAGCCAGCAGTTTCTTTATGCCCACCGGGATCCTAGACTGCAACTCTTTCTCTGGTCTACCTCTCAGAGCAGCCTGCTCTGTCTCTTATGTCCCCTGGGCTTTCAGCTTCCTTACACCCTCCCACTGGAGGAGTTCATTTTGCAACCCTTCCTCTCTTCCACCTTGGACTCAAGGGACTTTTACTAAAGCCTGCTGGCTTGCTGCAAACAGGTCAGGCTCAGGACAGCTCAGTCAATGGCTAAAATTGGCCACACATTCAATTTTCAAATTCTCTCATATGGTAACAACTTCTGCCACCACACCAACAACTGACCCCTAAAATCTTTGTCTGTATGATTTCTTTGCTCTCTGCTCTCAAAAAAAAAATCTCTTGAGACTGTGCCGTAAACTATCACGGGATTTGTAAGTTCATTGGTTATGGTTTAGATAAAAAAAAATCTAACAAAATTTAGCTTTAAACTTATAACAAAAGGTTTACAGTTAAAAAAAGATATATACATGAGCAATCTTAATTTGTTACAACATACTAAGAATTTGTGATTCAACTCTTGTCTAAGAAATAGACTTGCTTACTATACATGTAACTTAAATTCAACTCTTGTTTAGGAAAATAGATGTTTTAAAAAAGCAACCACCTGGCTGGTTTGTATAAATGAAACTTATACACGGAATAGGTACCACAGTCTTGAGAAGTAGTGTCTAAGAGGAAACCTGATGACTGGCTTGAACCATGGTTCTCAACTTGTAGGTCGCAACCCACTTGGGGGGTACTTATCAGATATCCTGCATATCACATATCTATATTATGATTCAGTAGCAAAATTACAATTATAAAGTATAAACAAAATAATGTTGTGGTTGACAGTCAGTACAATGTGAGGAACTGTATTAAAGGGTCGCAGCATTAGGAAGGTTGAGAACCACTGGGCTAGAAGCATAGAGAAATGGAAGCTCTGGAAAAGAATAATGGGCGTAAGAGGGACCCAGGCAGGGCCCAAGGAAGCTGGTGGCCCTTAAAGTCTGAGAATTTAGGGATTACTTGATCTTTAAGTCTAATAGAGAAATGAATGCAAAAACAAAAACACAGCTGAAGCAAACAAAGAAGCACATCCTCTAGGCTACTTGACAAAGGGTTGTGGGAATACCCAGGCATCAGTGTGACTCCTGGAAGGAGTCATGGTGAAGGGATGCGCAAGTTATTAAGGATGAGGCTTTGGCCACACAGACAACATTGTCCATGTGGTCACAATGAACAGCTGGCTCGGGTGGGGAGCTCACAGGGAAAGAGGGGAGTTAGGGATTTCAGGGCTGCTGGGTCCTGATGCCCCAAGTCTGACCAGCTGTGGAATGTGCACTTCATACTGTGGAGAAACCAGTCAAGGATTTTCAACAGAGCCATGGTGTCTTGCTTCTCTACTCCAGCATCACAAAGCACCTCAAATTTTAGGGGCTAAAAACAACATCAGTGTCTAAGGTGTCATGATTCCAGGGTCAGCGAGGCAGGCAGTCATCTTTGAGGGATGGAGATTTGGCTGGAGTCTGCACAGCCACATCTGGCTCCAGAAGGGGCTGGAAATTAAAAATGTTGCATTCTTGCTCAGGACTGATACAGCTGGAGTGCCTGGTTCCTCTACGTAACTCCTTGCAGTAAGGAAGCTGCTTGTTGGTTCCCAGATGCTCTATGCCAAAATAATCACACAGAAACTGTATTAATTAAATCACTGCTTGGCCCATTAGCTTTAGCTTCTTATGGGCTAACTCTTACATATTAATCTAACCCATTTCTATTAATCTGTGTTTTGCCACCTGGCTGTGGCTTACTGGCTAAAGTTCCAACATCTGTCTCTAGTGTGGCTACATAGCTTCTCTCTGACTCTGCCCTTCTTTCCAGCATTCAGTTTAGTTTTCCCTGGCTAGCTCTGTTCTCCTACAGCTCTTTGGCCCAAAGCAGTTCCTTTATTAACCAATGATATTCACAGCATACTGAGGGGAATTCTACATCAACTCCTCCTCTCCCAGAACTCAGTTTTAAACCACCTATCTTCCTTATATTATGATGCAAGATTAGAAAGGGAGGTCTTCCAAAAGTCAAGCCCTGGTGATAAAGTCAACTCTATTGTAAGAGTGAACATATTGGCCAAAGCAAGTTCACTCTTGTACCCCGGAGTCCATACTATTTGGGACTATTCTGGGATATGAGTACTGAGAGATCCAGTGTATTGAGGGTGACCAATGTGACAGACTGCCACAAACATGAGAAGGACAGCTTCCCAGTCCATGGAGGATGGTATGAAAGGTAAAGAAGCATAGTCTATAAAATCTATTTAAGTGAATATCAAGTGTTCAGCCCTAAATAAGGCATGTAACACCCTACAAGGCCCAGAGAGCATCAAGAAAGGGATTCAGAAAGATTGTAAAAACAGAAGGATGAAGAGAACTCCATGGAATATTGCCTTTTGACATGGCATGGCCCCTGCAACCAGAAACATACAGCAGATTTGCTTACCTGTACCTTACTCATACACATGTAATTATAAAATCTAAGTATAAATGAAGTTATTGCTACATTTTAGTAAAAAGTGAAGAGGAACTATACTGATGCAGAAAATAAAATTGACAACAACCATTGATAGCCAAATAAATAACAATTGGTAAGATTCATAGGACATAGAGGGTAAAAATAAATAGCTCCCTAAGAGAAACCCAACAAAGAACTACATACATATTGGCCTAAGACTAAGACTAATTTTTAAAATAAGGTAGTGTGTGATAAATGATACATAAAGCCAATATGATAAATTTGATCATAGGGGAAAAAAGGCAAAAAAACCATCAAAAGAGACTGTGATGAATACATAAAAACATCAAAGCTGAAGTCTCACTTGGGAACCCTGAGCATGATCAAGAAACATAAGGACTGGTATTATCAAACTTGAGGTCAGAAATAAAGGTGGGACTTTGTCAATGTGATTAGTAATTAGGAAGCTGATGGTTTGCTTTGAGATTCATAACTGTATCTTTGAAGATACCAACAAATTGTAGTGAACCAGAATGAATGGGATGTAGAGAGTAGAAACACAGCTTCTTTGGCTTTTTGGAATTCTCAGCCCCTGCCTTCTCTGGTATCCAAATTGGTCCCATCCAAGAGTATCTGTAATAAGGGAGATTGAGCTATCTGCCTGCCACCAGATGTCAAACAAGTTGGGAGTGTTCCCAAGGTCACATGCCAGTCAACTGAGTAGCATGGGCATTAGCTTTCATTCTAGTGTAAGCACATAACATAATGTGCTATTTATTAGTCTAAGCTGATATAGTTTAAGAGAGGATAGAAGAGAAAAGAAGAAAAAGAACAGATATAAAAAGCAAGGACATTGTGAAGAATGAAAGAACTGTATAAATCTTTTATGCCACTTCTACTCCATAGTCTGTATTATGATTACCACATATACCTGAAACCCATGTTGGCTATTCTAACATTGTGAGTCATTTAGAAACCTACCCAGTATCTGGACTGTGTCACATGAAGGCCTTTGCTGAGCACCAGTGTCTTTTAAATCCAGTTAGCTAAAACGTCATTCCAACTGACCAGTGTTCTGCTCCTTGGTTGAATGCTAGTTTTTGTTTTTTGCTAGTTTGTTTGTTTGTGTGTGTGTGTGTGTGTGTGTGTGTGTAAGTCATAGGAGCACACAAATTCATACCCCAGGTTGTGGGAGAAAAGAATCCATCCTTTATCCCATAATCTACATTAAATGTGGCAAAGTCCAAACAAAAGATGCTCATGAATGCAATTCCAATGTCACAGAGCCTCCCTCACACTTCACTTGTGGGTGTTAAGCCTTATATGTTTCCTTCCACACTTGTGCATAATCCCTCCACACTCTTGTGCATAACCCCCGCACACTCTTGTGCATAACCCCTCTGCACTCTTG